>JAOBRD020332370.1:1919-21135 GCA_027575215.2 Hydrozoanthus sils | reverse complement strand
GGTGGGAGTGAGTCGTCTGGGGTCCAGGTTACAATATCTCCGCCTTATTTCTAGATACAGTTAGGTTCTACTCTTTGAGGTAATTATGTGGAGAAAATTACCTGCTGCATCTTACTGATGACTTTAAAGTCACTGTCACAATGCAAAAAAACGTGATACTTCGAAAATTTTTGTTTAATCATTAAGGTTTTAGGTTTTTGACTCGAGGAGTCACGGGAGAACAGGCAATAGGACTCGAGGTTCCCTTTGAAGTTTGCCACTCGGGACCTACGGTTTAACGTCCTTATTCGAGAAGACGCGAAAGTCTAACCGTTTACATGTGTTGAAGCAAAGGCAGCACCTTCTCCTTGGTTATTTTTAGTCCAGTTGGGAATCGAACCCAGGCCTCCCGCACGGCAGGCTGATACCATACCAACTGAGCTAACCAGGCGGCAGTATTATTTGACAAAAATGTTTTTTTTTAACACAACAGTTCTTAGTTCACGACAAGTCGAAGAGCAACTCAAATCAGCAGACATGGAACAAGCTTCATTTGCCGAATCTCTTTCATCAAGGTACGTGAAGATTTCGAGCTACAATGGAGAATTTACCGGCTAAAATATACCAGTGAAACAAAACAATGAGAAGTACGAGCTTAAAAGTCGTTTATTGTTTTCCCAATGCCCTCCCCGTGATCATACGAATTTGACCGGCAAAGTAAGACTGATCTCCCGCGCGCTTTTGTAAACTTGTGACATCGTACATATCTAATGAGCTTAAAAAAATTCTCAGCTTTGGTCTTAGAATAGGCATTTTGTCTTCGTGAATTATCTGCAAAATCTATTTTTTAAAAAAACGGTAACAATTGTCTAAAGTGGAAAATATACTTGTCAAACTTTAGTTTTAGATAGATATTTTAAAGAATATATGACATGAGTACAGTTTTTCATTCTTCAAAAAGTACACTATAAAAAAACATTGGTTTGCCAAGTTTGAGAAACATACGATGGAAGTACGCCAAGATATGGCGTGTAGAATTTTGAATTTTTCCCGCTAAAAGTGCCCCCTCCAAAAGACCAACAATATGACGTAACAGGTCACGTGCGTCTCGCCTCAGTCCATCTAATATGGTGCCACGAAGCAAAGAGAGAATTCGTTTTTAAAACATCCGTTACTGCTAGAGTTTTCGATAGAAACTCTATTAGTTACAGATGTTTTAAAGTCGATTTTCGAGAGAAGCCTGGGAACTGCTTCGACAAACTTCCGTTTAACAGGAACCGCGCCAAAACATTGCATTAGTGTTGTAGCTATCGGCCGCGAGCGAAGCCGTTGAGTATGTTTAGTTTTTAACCATAGTTTACCCAAATTGGGTTAATTTTCAGAAGTCTAATGGTAAGTTCACCTCTGCAAGTAAAAGCACATGTTATTCGATCAAGTTTAAGCCTAAGATGTGAGTAGTAGTATCGAATCTTTGTTGCTTAGAAAAGCAATATAAAATATTTTATACAACACTTTTAAGCCATTGTTAATATGACAAACGTTAAACTGGAGTTGAGGTTGAATTATCATCAATTAAACAGCGTTTATGCTCTTTCTTCTACAGGATGTAAATTCAGCTAGTTCACGTTAACTTTCTTTAAGAATACGTATAACAGCATTTAAACCATTCTTTTTCATGTCGGTTCGGTCCTATATACACGGACACAAAATCCATTAATCTTGAACATTTCTTGCTCTGCAAAGTTTCTGTTTAAAGTTTTTTCCTAGTTTAATACACTGATTCGTTTTTCCCATCTAAGCGCTAATCTATGAACAGTAACGAAAGGGGAAACTTTGACGTCGAAAAGTATTGAGGTATTTATTTTTGAAATAAGTTTTGAACAAACAAACAATAAGTTAAGTGTTTCTCGCCGAATGAAATGATCCTTTTAAAAATAATTTAAAATTGAAAGAACTACGAATTTAATAAGAACGATTCCATACGAAAAGCGAGACCGACAAAACAAATTTAAAAACAGAGGTAGAGATGGATTGAGATCAAAGTAAAAAGTTAATAATATTTTGAAATTCGTATGAACCGAGCTGAAGAGGGCCAGCGGAAAGAAATTGTGACACTCTAAAAACTAGTTCCCAGGCTTCACTCGAAAAGGGCGGTTTGACGGATGGAATCTAGTCACTACCGGAGAAAATTAAAAATTTAGGGCCCATTCGTTTGGGCCTATTCCAACTATTCCAGATTAAGAATAGAAAATTAAAATCTCTGCAGATTGTCAGGGCGACGAAATATCCATTTCAAATTCAAAATTCAAAAGAGTTTTATCACTGACAAAATTTGATTCGCAACTTCGCAGGAAAAGCAGCCACACGAATCTGACAAAGATTTTATTCCATGTATTCCTAATCCGGAATAGTTGGAATAGGCCCAAACGAACGGTTCTTAAAAAGCAGCTAAAACACATACGAGATAGTATTTTACGTAATCTACCTTGATTTAATACAGTACTTTGAATCAACCATCCAAACTTTACAGCTGTTGGGTAATACTGACTAAAACGGAAACTTCTTTTCAGATTTTCCATTGTACGAGATCTTTTCAGCACACTCCCGTTAGAACCGCCCCGAACACCACGGAGTACCCAAGAACCAGCCAGTAAGTTAATCTAAAGTCATTCCAGTTTCGCGACAAGTTGCAAAACTGAGTAGAAACAAGACCTTCTTAAACGTGATTATTCCCGCACAACTTTTAAAAATGCGCAAAAAATTTTATGACAGATTAATTAATGACGTTTTACATTTTTCTCACTAAAAGTGCCTATGACAGAAAATTAATGTGTTTGTAAATTCTTCCAACTGATTCCCATACTTTCTATATAAACAGTTTAGGAGAATTTGACTTTTCGTCTTCCGAAGAATATTTGACTTGATCAACTCCTAAATTCTCATTGCCGGTTGTATTACTCTGTATAAGTTACGTAAGGAGAAGTGAGATGTTGATAAATTGTCTTGGAGCTGAAAGGGTTAAGATAGAACTTGCTAATTGAGGAATTGGTGTTGAAAAAATTTTGTCAAAATCGTTTGTGGTTCTCGAGATATTAACATATTTTATAAGATGTTTTAAACTGATGACGTCAAAGGGTTTGAAGGCAAACTTTCAACTTTCTTAAATATGCTACAAATCCATAACCTTTGGATGAATTTCAACCAAACTTGGGCCGATGATGTACATCGAGGTTTTCTTCATGATAGTAACACTTTTTCATTGTTGCGGCAACAAACTCGGTTTCAGGCCCCATTTGTACAAAAACAAATTTTCTGCCATTCCTAGAACTTTCAGCAAGGCAATTAAGCCAGCCAATTTTTCATCGGCATTGCAACAAACTTGGTTCCAGACCCCATTTGTACAAAAGCAAATTTTATGCTATTCCAAGAGCTTTCTGCGAGGCAACTAAGCAAAATCTTTGGGGTTTTTTCTTTTACATGGTGAGACAAATAGAAATTATGTAGTAATATTTTGCACAACTTCTGTTTTGACAAAGAAATCTCTAATCATTAATACTCATATGTAGCCTGGAACCCAGTTTGTTGCTATGACAACGAAAATTGGTTTCTTATCTGAAGAAAACCTCAAGATACAATACATTTGACTAAAACTCATACAAAGGTTATGGGTTTGCAGCAGATTTCAAAAAGTTGAAAGTTTGCCTTCAAATCTTGTGATGTCATCAGATCAAAACATTTTAAAACGTTAATATCTCAAAAACCATTAAAGATTTTGACAAAAATTTTTTACCGATATTCATCATTTAGCAAGGTCTATCAACTGAGACAAAAACATTTTCATTGATAGGCACTTTAAGTAATTATTTTTACAAGAACATACTAAACACGCATAATGTTCAAGCACACAAAAAATAACCTACCCCCCCCCCCCCCATCATACACAAACAGACACGCTTGCATAACTAAAATCATGTTTATCTACCATACATTCATCAAGGGGAATTTTTCTATCCAGTTTGGTTTTTGATAACGAGTCTAAATGCTTTGCAAGAATTTCAGTTTGCGTGCTGAAGAATGATTTTTGAAAAAGCTGCTCTGTCCTGGAGGAAACAATTGGGGTTTCTGAGTTTGCCATTTTAGGGTTTGTTTCTGCCAAACACTAGCGTTGTCCGGTTGCTCTAAAGGCTTTTTGCCATCCTTTTTTGCTAATTCTTTGATTAAATACACATCCCAATGAATGTCTAGACCAATATAGTAGCAAACTTGCTTTCCTTTTTTTACTTAGTTCCTACTGATGAAATTGGCCAAGCAGACATTGTAACAGAAGATAATCGACCCGCTAGCCGTTGTAGCAGGTAAGTTTCACCGATAACTCTCCCCGCTCCACTTTCCTTTCTCCTAACTCATAATCGATTTTCGAGTTCATGACCTTGTTTGTTTTTAAAAAGGAAATCGGGGTTTTTAGGGAATTATAAGTATGAAAAAACTTTAATTTTTTAGGCTACTGCTTTCTTTCGGAGGATCCAAGAGTTTCCACTCAGATTTTAAATGTGCTTTTGCAGTTTTAGGTTTCTATAGCATCTTTACATAAACATATAATGAAGGTTATTCATCTAGTCGGTTTAATGATGGACGTGGAATATGTGACAGCTCATATTCTACCAGAAACGTTTTCGGTTAGCTAATAAAATCTATGTCTAGCATTTAATTTAAACTTTACTCATGTTTGTATAAAAAGCGCACTATCAACTAATCAGCATGTTGGACTCGTAATCCTTGGGTCGCGAGCCGAACCCCGTCAGAGCAGTGCATTGTATGTGTTTACCCGACTTGTTCCAGTCGGCTCAGCTGTATAAATGAGTACCAGTTCTGCTGGGGACTAACCTGCGATGGATTAGTGTCCTGTCCAGGGGGAGTCAGGACTCTCAACCCGAAAGATCAGCGCCGGTCTGATGGGCCAATTGGCTCGAAAAATGATTTAGCTTAGCTAGCACTTTCAAGATACTTGCACTGCGATTTGATTGCTGTAGTGGTAAAGGATTATATCCAAATATTCTATTGTAAAACAAGGTGGCTTTACATTCTTAGGATTGCGATGTGATGTTAACTTGATTGCTGTTGATACATAAATTTTGTTCCAAGTTTCATTTTTTTCTGTTCTTTTGCAGTCGATCGAAAATCGCAGACGCAAGAGCTTTTGCAGCGGCACATTTTCAACCTGATCTCGACGGAGAAGATTGATTCTCGACGTGTCGCTGTTGAACTCGGCGAACCAAGAAAAACCGGCCTGCTACCACCTACAAACACTAAGCTGTTGGGCAGCAGGAGCTCGAAACCAGGACCTCCTCAAATGTCATTACGCTCTAATGGCTTTAACCATAACAAAAAGTTTTAAATGGGCTGATTTTAGGCTTGAACGTGCAACGGAATTAAGTAGACTCTAAGTAAATTAACTTCTTGGTCTCATTAAATCTTAAAACTCCATTGTAAGTTTGTTAGCGTTGGAATATTTCTGCTTATAGAGATGAACTTCCATTCTCGACTTACTTGCGGCGTTTTGAAGGGACGCCTGCCTCTACTGAATTATCTTTACCGATTTATCTACACATATTTATTCTCATTGAGTCCGGGCTTGCAGGCCACTGTAAAAGACGTGTCGAGCTCACTGCACACCTCGTTGTTTTATGGGAGCCATCCCAGGGCAAGCATGCGCCGTCCTGGAAGAGAACCTCGGAGACATTTAAGAACACCCTAAAGAGATTTTTAGAGGCGGCCATTTCAAAATTCCCGAGCTTGCCGCCTGCATGGTCAATCGTGATATCAAGGCTTCACTGAGGCGTGCAGCTCGGCTTAGGGCGCGTTAGAGAAATGTCCAAAGTCTTTGTACTTTAAGTTGCTGGGAAGCCAAACTTGCGTGTTACGCCGTTGAAAATGTAAGAGACGACATGCATATCAAGGAAGATCAGACACTTCGTCTTCAGCAAGGACGTTTATTGTACTTACATTAAAAAGCTGAAAATAACTTATAATTTTATTTGTTCGTCTCGAGACAGATAGTTGAATTATCTGTATTTTAACTGCACAACTGAAATAATGTTTTCGACACCTATTACTAATGCAAATTTTTACTCGTTTCAGTCCTTTATTAGGGCAAACTGGGGTTGCCTGCAACTTTTTGTCTCATTTTTTTCAACAAATTTGAGACTTTTGCCCCCATAATGGACTGGAACGAGTAAGAATTTGCGTTAGAAAAATGGTGTTAGTTTTTTGTTGTGGAAAACAGTGATTAAAAGGAGATATCGTTCAGAAGCACGCATATTATATTATACTTAATGACTGCTCACGAAGGAAACATCGATATCTGCTTTGTTTCCCGAAAGTGTCGATGTTTCCCGTGACGAAGTGTTTTGCTATATAGTATACACACGTGTTTTGGTGGTTCAGGCTGATGTTGTTCTTATTTATCGGGTGTTTACCACGTTGGGGGAGGGGTAGCAGTTCTGGTGTTACACAACTAGAATTTAAGCAAAAACTAAGGAAATTCAAAATGCACGAACCGTTCTACTCCTCCCTCCTCCCCATTCCTGATGTGTCATGTACGATAACTGATGACCAGTCTCAAATCTTACAATACTAAAGGTCTTCATCTACGAGCACTTTTCAGTTTTCAAGTTGAATGTTCTTATATTTATGGTTCTTAATCCACTTGCGGGTTTTTACTGTATAGCATAAACAAAATAAACCATTATTAAAGAAATTATATTTGTTACGCTCTCAAACGTGACTTGGTAACAGCCATGTTCATCGACGGGGAACATTTGATTTAAACTCGACCACGTGACTGCGATTTAGCGAATGACAGTAGCATTCGAGTCGAAAACGCATTAGCTATATAACAAACAGTTTTGTTCCATTTTCACATCTCTGGGATAGACGGGGAAAGTGACAATTTACAGCCGAAATGATGATAGAGTCCTTTTACAAGTTTGAGAATCAATATGAAAACTCTATTTTTGTCATAATCAAAGGAAAATAATATTTTCCATTTGTCAAAAATTAAATGTATGTTTTCCGGTCATCCACTCTATCTTGTTTAACGCCAAGTTGCAGATTTTTATGTTACCACACTGGTTTCATCGAATGAGTGAATAATGTACAGTACTTACTGCTGTAGTTATAGGCTGGGGGAAAAAATTAAAGGTTTACGAATTAAAAGATGCCACCAAAGTTACAGCAAAATGTCAAGAAATAGAAAGTTAGCCCTACCAGCCAGCCAGTACTTAAGAAAATGCGATCGAAACCAGCCCTTACAAGAGGGTAGTTTATCTCTTTTTGGGTTACCGAGATTTCATTCCCTCCAAACCTGAAAATGTTTAAGATTCTTAGTTTAATTTAAGCGGTGCTTGTATAGTCGGTTTTTCCAAACTTCAAACTACAGGCGAAGATTTCGTCAAAGCATCAGAAGTCGCCAAAAAGCGTGCTTAATCCACAGCTCACCCTTAACATTTTTCTCTTGAGAAATTGACGAGTTTACACGTCGAGTCATCTCTTGATGTCAGTTATAAGGAATTTGCTTTTGCTGTTCGAAGAGAGTTCGTGGTGGAACAAACGTTCGTCTTATATTTTATTCAAAAAGTTCTGTTGAAAATGCAACGTTTTTGTTCCACTTGTATCAAATATTAAGCTCAAATTTAGAAACAATAAGTTAACAAACGTGATATCAACTGAGCCTTTTTAATTTGTCTTTAGTTGTTTTTTTCTTACAGCTGAAGTGTTAAATGACATTAGTAAACATGTTGACAAAGGTTCAGGAGAAATTGTTTAAGTCAAACTCCTCATCACTAACTATAGCACTTGTAGTTCGAGATGAACTAGGGCTGAGTTTTCCTGTTGGACGGGACTCGACGCTTGGACGAGGTTCGTCGCTAGGACTGGGCTCTGTACTTGGACGGGGTCCGCGGCTAGGACTGGGCTCTGCCGTTGGACGGGTTCCGCGGCTAGGAAGAGACTCTACAGTTGGACGGGGTCTGCGGCTGGGACTGAGCTCTGTACTTGGACGGGGTCCGCGGCTAGGACGGGGTGGTCCACCAGGACGTTTGCCGCCAGAACTGTGCTTGAGAACGGCTAAAACCTTCAGAATCCTTCTGAAGTGTGAGAGATAGGTTCGGCCAGCCATCACTTGGGCCATTTTCAAATTGTTGCGGCGTAGAAAATACATTATCTTGCGTTCCAACACTAAAAATAAAAACACAAGTGTGCATTATAAAATCTTTGACCAGGTGACAGTTTTATGTAATATTATTGGAAAAATACAGAGGGTTGTGTTTTATGTGTACTTTTATAGAGAGAAAACCAGAGGAACAGTAAAAAGCGAAAGTCGAAAATAAAAAAAAATTTGCGCCAGCCAACGACCTTTGCTAGTACAACTATAGGGCAGTTTTCCTCATACTGTATCAGTCTTTATAGTTTAATATTTTCACTAACCCATATAGTCGTTCAGAAAGAGTTTAATGGCTGACTTCATCTCCTTTCCAAATTCTGATCCCTGCAGGTTAAATCGAGTTTGCAATAATTGTTAAAAAAATTGTTTCAACACGATTCACAATACGTGGAAGCCGATTAACTGTATTTATTCGAAAAGGGCCCGGGGCGCTTACTTAATTTGGTTCTTTTTCGTTAGGAGTGCGCTTATTTAAGAAGGATTTCTATTAAATTCGAATAAATATGGTGGTATTTAACTTTGTTACATAAATCATTTTGACAAAAATAGGAAAAGTTCGTATAGAATTATTATGTGGGAAACAGTGTTTGTCGATGTTTTACATACGCTATAAAACAAAAACCATGATTTGATTTTTACGTCGCATCGTACTGATATATGACTACGTACAATACGTACTGACCGCTGAGTAACACTTTATATGAACTTGAAGAACCAAGTACAGACAATAGTTCTTCCAGAGCAAATTATAAATGTTGCTTCATTTTAATCAAAAAACAGTCATAAACTTGTGTGAAAATCCACACCAGTGCAGCCGCGCGGAGAGAGGCCTTTTTGTAGTCGAAACATATAGGCTTGACTTTTCCATAGAATAGCACAACTTTCGCCTCGGTCTCATGTAGAATTTGGTTACCTTTCAGGAACCGTGAAATGGACTACCACACTTAAAATGTGGGTTTGGGTCACTTATTTAGAAATTATTAAAGTTCGAAAATCTACGGGTTTTTTTTTTTCAAGAAGAAAGTGCTTATTTAGAGAATTTAAAATTAATTATATACAAAATTTCACTAACCTCTTTGATTATCTGAAGTGCTGTAACAACATAAGGAACTGTTGGGGGAAAGGATATGTTGATGTAATACAAAATATAATTTAATTTCAGTCAGCAGTTACGTGGAAGTGTTCTAGACCAAAAAGAAACCAGGTTAACGATGGTGCATTGGTGGTGTCATAAATGGTTTACCATAAACGACAACGTTTAATGTTTCATGCCTTAGCTTTTGAGAAAATTTGTGATAAACAAACAAGTTCTCACTACCTCGTAGATCAAGATCGGAACTCCACTGCATTATGTGATTGGGGTTTCGTGGGCTCGATTTCCACTCGGGGGCATACTCCCGACCCGGGAAATCGGTAAAGGACTTCTAAAACGCTGTGATTGCGTCTAAAATTATGAAAGATTTGCGTGAATAAAGCACTATAGCTTCAGGTGACCATTGTTGAATAACTGAAGATATCTGAGAAAATTGCGGCTTAGTTTTTCATTAGCTTGACAGTAGGGGAGACTGACTGATAGATTTCTGGACGATTGTACGTCAAACCAGCAAGGATTTCATCTTCAGCATTATTGGACGTTCAAAAGGGCGGATAGTGTTCAGGTTGAAACTTACGAGGGTAATCAGCATGGAGGGAATATTTCTTGATTAATTCGGCTTCATGAGAGACTCTCACATTCGGCTTCATGAGAGTCTCTATCATTCTTCTGATTGAATCAGAAGAAATGCGTTTTGCTCGGTGTAAGACACTTAAAATTGAATTTCTTTTCCAGTTACCGGGAGTGTTAGGCTTCCAGTGGACGGGTAGTTTTTCTGGCTTCTTGTAAACAGACTTGGTGAACGTTGAGCCTGATTGTTTAAAAGTGTCTAAAAATGGTCGGAATTTTCTTCAACGGTAAAATGAATTTTAGGATTGTAAGAATTCAAAGACTGGAATAAAGAAGCCATAGAATGGGTCTTTCATTTTTTCCAAGAAGTCATCAACATATCCGTGGTAAGGGGGTGGTTAGAAGCTTCTAGTTTGCACATCAGTGAAGATATTGGCTAAAACTGGTGACAACGGGTTACTCATGCCACACCCATCTAAGTCGAGTAGAGATAATTAATATGTAGCTGTTTTCGTTTGTTTTTAAATCAACTTTTAACTTTAGTATTATTTTGATATTTTAAACTACCAAGCATGTCTTTATTCAAAGAAGTTTTATTTAGTCTTGACTGGAACGCGTACACATGTGTTACGTTCACAAAAATTTACTCATCTAGTTGCCCTTTTCGTGCACAGACTCAAGAGTTGGTGATAGAAACATTTTAGTTTATGTTAATTTGAGAGGCCATTCGTTTGATCAACCGCGTTAATTAACGATGTTTAATTCATATTTGTATAGTTTGATTGAAATTAATTGTGTAAACTTCCAAAAGGATATATTCATTAGTGAATATCAAAATTCTAAATCTAAACCAATAAGTTTACTCACAGTCTGGTCTGCCGTCAGTAAATCTTCCCAGAGCATACTTGATTTTTCTCAGGTCCGTCATCAGTCCAATAATTCCTCTTTTAATAACGGGTTCTTTGTTCTTTTCGTTGTCAAACAAACCTGAAAACAGTTAATGGTTTTCTCTCAGTTAAACTATAGTAGCAATGTTTGCAGTTAAGCGGAGGTAATCTTGCTTCGTCAACTCTTACGGTACTTTTTTCGGTTAAAATAGTCAGTTCACTCCGGTATTTTTTAGAGGTTGCTAAAAGAAAACCTATGTTTAACCTCCAGCCCTGTAATTTTAGGGTTAAGAAATGCTAAGCTATTACTTGCTGCTTGCAGTCCCGTGTTTTGGTAACTGTTTCGTGCGTTGTCCAGTTACGCGCGCGCCAATTTTCAACTGGTACCTTTTTGGGTAATTTTCAAACGAGAAGTATTTTGAAAGGCCAGAAAATTTTATGCCTTGGTACTTTTTAGGGTATCATTTTGGGGACTTTTTCGACGGTCACCCCTACCCATTGCTCATGTGTTTGTGTTGCTCCTTTAACTGAAATCAGATAATAGTTGCATCTGGGCAAACAAATCGGGACTAAGAAAGCACTTGCAATTGGTTTGAAGAGAACACAAATAAACATAAATATGTGATGTTCTACAATCTCAGCTATAGCCTCAGCGGAGAATTTGTGTAGGTAATTGCATGGGGCAGAGTAAGACTTGGGAAAATTACTTCATTTGGAAAAATATGAAATCCCAAGTGAAATTAATCCTAAATTTCACAAGGAACCATGCGATTACATGTTTATGACATCAAGGACAAAATTTTGATTTTTCGCACTACTGACACGAGAAAGCATTGCTTAACTAGTTTTTTTTTTCCGAATTTGATTTCGAAAAGCTCACATTCGGAAATCTCCGGAGGTATACCAGCCGAGAAATTTTGCAATGAAATAAGAAAAAATGCCCCCTTTGATATCCAATTAAATGGAAGTGATTTTGCCCTCTACGATATAAAGATGAAAACACGTTTTGAACACGTAAATTAATTGCTGACCAAGGTTTCTCCTGTAGTCAAACATTTACTTCCCTCGTGGAATTTCTGGGTTATATGGATCTGCAGCACTTTGAAGTAATATTTATATGGTTATTATTGGTGTTGCGTATGAATTTTCTTTGTAAAGCGCAGACGCTCCCCTTTTTGTTCAAAAGAGTTGAACGAGATTGTTAGTTTATCATCGTTCATCATATATACGATCAAATTTCAGCCCATCCGGGAAGTCTTACCTTTGTCCAGTGCCTGTCGCAGTAACACTATGAAAGGTCTGTGTAAAACGAAGAAACACTGGCCAGCTTGTCTTTCAATCATTCTCCGTGGAAGTTTTCGCTTCAAGGCCCTCACCAGTCTGACATTGCACACTAGCAGAAGAAATAAATTCTACGTCATCGGCAAAAATGAATTAAAAGCGAGGAACAAAAAACCTGAAAATCACGATTGTTTCTGAATAACTTTCTTATAGCAGTGATAGGCCAATGTTCAGTTGAACAAGATTTTCTTAAAAAGGAAACTGGATCGAAACAATAAAAGCAGGATAAAAACCTGGACAATGATTGAGATAAAACGTTGAATAACGATCAGCTAGTTCATATATTGATGATTACGATTTGTAGTTTTAGTTTTGCGCAAATTGAAACCAACGTTTTGAATCCTGAAGTTATAATTATATCAAGAAAGATTCACATACCTTTAAGATCTTTCGTTACTAAATGTGCGATTGTTTTGATGGGCGTTAAAGCTTCAATAACCTGTAATGGACAAGATTTATTGCTGTCTATCATAAAAAAAACAACAAAAAAAGTAATTCATTTATGAGGACAGTGTTTTCAGTTATGGGTAGTTACAAAACCCTCGATGTGAATTGGACTGTTTCAGCTTTTCACCAATAATGCCAAGTTGTTAGTTTGTTACAACAGAATTGGTTCAATTTGTCGAAAACGTCAAGGCAACACTAGCTAGCTGCAGACAATGTCTCAAAAGCCTTTTTAAGGCATGAATGCCTTCATGTAATCAAAAGGGCCCTGTCAGTCATCGACCGATCATTAAACTTTCGTGGCCAGGACCCTTATTTCTCGCATTCGGCCGAGAGAAGGGTAGGTTCTACTTTACTTGAACTGGTTGAACTGGTTTTATGAACCGGTTTGCAAATTAGTTTGCGTTACAAAAAAGCGAGGTGGCCATGCATTTGTTCGAAGAAATTGTTTCAGGTAAAATTTTATCGATTATTGTAGGTATTTTGAGTCGTCATACGCATACCTTTAAACCTTTTTAAATAAATTGGAATTCCAAGAATTTTTTCCTTAACGTTCATGCCTTCATCCGTAACGCGTCTGTTCGAATAGTAAACAATTGTAAAGTAATAGTTTCAAATCGCATTTCATGCCTTGACTAAAATTCACTTTTGATTCTTGTTCGAAATATGCAGGATTTGACCAAACTCGTTCGGGGGGTGGGGGGCGAGGTCTGATTGTGCCAACCGGATCGCGCGATCGAAAGGTCATGTAACAACATTTGTGATGTCAGTTCGATTGCCAAAAAGTGAGATGGCAACTAAAAGCAACCCAAATGCGAAGGTTGTATGGCCAAATAAGCAAAGTTGCAAAACAAATATTTCAAAAGTTTGCTGAACGATGTTCAAAAGAGCACACTTTTGCAAACGGAGGTCACGACTCAAAACTCGCTCATAGTTTCTAAAATGTTTTTTGAAGTGAAACTTCGCCTTTTCACCACCTTAATTACGATATTTCTTTGATTTCTCGTCGTTCTTGTATCAATAATCCTTTTCTGTGCACACGTTGGAAAAAAATAACACAAAAAAAATTATCATATACACTTTATAACAAGACTACTTGGTGGTCTGAACAAAGATTGAAGTTATTGTAACCACAGCTTTACTCAAAGTGAAAAATAATTCAAAACCGTCTTTATTAGCAACCGAAGATTAAGCTTAGTTTAATTATAATGGCGTGACCCTATTATTGAGTGGCCTAAATGGAAATGCGCCTGAGAAGCGAGAAAGCTACAATCAGTTTATGAAGTTTTAGGGAAAACTTGTTCAGCATGAAAAATGTCATAACCTAAATAAGTCCTATGGTTTCTCTATGAACCACCTCACCTAGAGTTCTCTTCTTCAATGCCTGTATCTAAGTGTGATTCCTTTATTAAATTGTATTTTTATGGTAAATTTTTATAAATGTACTTATTTTTTGTAAACCTGTGAAACACAGGCAAAATAAAATTGAAACTGACAAATTGCTTAACACGAGAAATATCCTTGGTAAATCAAATATTACAAAACGTACACTATTTACTTACCAGTTTCTTTATGCGAAGAGCCTGAGCAGAGAAAAAAATTGAAAACAATTTGCATGTAGTCGTTACAACAGGTGAGGTTTTTGTTCTCTGTACATCCTGACAGTATTTGAAAATGCATGATAAAAGTGGTGTTTGCCCCTGACATTCAAGTTGCTTTATCACAAGTTTTTCAAAAAGATAATAATGAGTAGACAAAAAACTAAAAAAACTATTGAGGATAAATTGATAAGTTATGACTGCTTTGAAGAGAGAAAAATACTGAACAAGAATAGAAAATGCTGGATGAAACAGTAAAAAGAGCGGAGACTGGTTTGGATCGCGGGTTTCACGAAAGCGAGAAAATGATCAGAGAACCTAACCAAACAGTTTCAGATAGAAATGCTTTTGTTACACTGAACCATGTCATATATATTCTCTTCAATTTTAATTCTTTTTTAACCTCCCTGAATAATTACAATGGCTATAGCCGCCTATTTACTTACAAAATTGATAATCTTCTTTCCAGGCTTTTCAATTTGTTCTGGGAAAAAAAAGATTTAATTTTTAGAACCCTACCTTTTGATTAATTTCGGAAGATATTACGAGGTTTGTAAAAGGAGCCAAGTGGCCCATCTGCTGGTGTTTCCCGTAGTGCTAAGCGGATGAAAGTCTTCAACTTCCCCTGGACAGGACACTAATCTATCGCAGGTTAGCCCCCAGCAGAACTGGTACTCATTTATACAGCTGAGTCGACTGGAAAAAGGTCGGGTAAAGTGTCCTGCTCAAGTCGAGATGAGAACGCTCACCGACTGGGCCAGATGCGCCACCGAAAAATCGGCTTTGTCCTAGGTTTCGTCTAGAAACATTGTGTGCATCAATATCTTAGAACTGCATTGGACTAACTAGTGTATATAAAGCTGTAGCTAGTATGAATTGCAAGTTGCTTACTTTAATTTCAGCAAACAATGAGGATCCCAAAAAATGTTTTACAAGAAACAATTATAATAAAATAGCTGAAGGAAGATAAATTTTGCATGGTAATTTAGCGATATTGATCTCGTTTTGGCCGGCAAGTTTGGCCGTGTTACGATGCTTTCACTGCGTAATCATAACTTTTTGAAAGCCCGATACTAAAGAAGGCTTTGAAAAAGATTGGACAACAAGCTATGAAATATAAAAGAAGTTAAAGTGTTCATCTGATCCATCACAGTTTACGATTTGAGGGACTTTTCTTTTTCACCTCGAATCCTCAATTCTCCAAGACTGTACCTTAACTTACCATGAGGAACAAATCCTTTGTCGTTCGGATGAGCTTTATCAATTATTTTCTTCATCAACCTATCCACCGCATCAACTTTGTCCTTGAACGACATTTCACCAGGACTCGGTTTTGTCGGCTTCTCCATACTGGCGTCATTATCAACAACTGGAGGAAAACATCGTGCAAATCAAAACACAAGTCAAAAGAAAAGCTAAAGATACGCAAAACTCAAAAATTACTGCTAATGTAAACATCAATAATTTTAACAAGTTCGATAATTCGCGTTAGAAAATAGAATCTAAACTGGTTAACAAGCCTTTTTATATCAAGAAACATCGGCAGTTACTGATGCCATTACACTTGTAGTTTTACTGCGGTTAACAGGATAAGCCATTAACGTAACATTTTCAAAATATCAACTTCGGTAGAACCAACTTCCAAGAGAACAAGAAAACAAACGATAAATTTTTCAAGTATAAAGCAAACTCGAAGAAAAATCCTATATACTATATCTTCCAAACTCTGCTATTTCGACTTACCATTTTCTGCAAATGCCACAGCAATAACCAGAATAAAGATAACGAACTTCATTTTGGTGTAGACCCCGATCACGCATCAACTTTACTGCTTCCAAATTAAATGATCTATGATAGCTGAACTTCGTTGCTTTTTATATACAATACCCGTAGGAGAGATATTTTAAAAAGCTTTTTACAAAACTTACACCTTTCACAACTATTCGGCTCTCATTCAGTTTCTAACAAAGATGTGACTTCATTTATCTCAATAGTGCTAGGTTTTCAACAAAATTTAGCACTGGATGTTTTGGTCCGGCCTAACACTCTAGGGAAATATTATTGTAGCAATTGAAGTCTCCATTCAGCAACAAAACAAAAAAAGCCATAACATTTTTAACTAATCGTGATATCCTATTCAAGCAGCTAAGAGTTGTAAAGATTCGGTAATGTATACAGAAACAGAAGAAGTGTTTTTTTGAACTGTTAAAATTGTTCGTACGAGGCACGGGCGATTGCAAGTTTATCAAGGAGAGTTTTCAAAAACAATACAAGTTACAACAGCTCATACGTAAAAAAAACTTCACTTGTTGATTAAATAAGCCACGGTAAAGTTCAGACATGAGGTTTTAAAATCATCTGATATTCAAAGGTATTCAGATCAACTTAGTATCACTCTTTTCGCTAGACACATATATTTTTAAAACTCGAATCAATCTTGGGGTTATAGGAGTAGCAGTTTCTTAACTGCATGTTCATAACTGATCAAAAACATCTGTAGCGAGTTCCAACTTTAACAGATACCGAATGAATCTTCCTGTTTTCAAAAATTGAGATTGGTAGACTCACTAGCAAGCAAAAAAATGACTTCAGCACTGTCTTGTTGGAATAATAGCATATATATAGTCATGTTATAAACTTGTCAGCGAGGTTTTTCTTAATCAGTAACGCATGAAATTTCTTTAGTCTCAGATAAATCCCTGGCTCGTTTTCAACAACTTAATTAAAGCATTCACCTTGCAGAAAAAAAGAAAACCTGAAAATATAAAAAACCGAAAATTTTCTTCCGTTAGCGAAAGAAACTTCTTGTTTTTAAAACTTGAGATTGGTAGACTGACCAATTCAGCCAAAAGTCAAAACCTCACTACAACCACTGTTTTTTGGAACAATAGCATAGTCTTGCAACAAAAACTTGTCAGTGAGGTTTCTCTTAATCAGTAACGTGTGAAACTTCTTCTGTCTCAGATAAATCCTTGACTAGTTTTCAATCAAGTTAACTAAAGCATTCACCTTGCAGAAAAAGCAGAAAACCTGAAAAAACGAAAAAAATTTTCTATAGTGCTTAGTTATTGCTTTGTTTCTAAAACCACTTGTGTCACCAAAGAGTATTTCGAGACCGATATGTGACATGCACGTTCATTGCTAAATCTTATAAAAATCTTGCAGCCATAAAACAAATCAAGTCACATCTTCGTTACAAACAAAAATGTGCTAAATAAACCTCAAAATTGCAAGTTTTGTAAGAATTTCGATTCGTTCAACCACGGATTTTATTCAGTACATAAAGTAGCGCCGAGTTCAGCCACCATGTTCATATATTGCCAGTTTTCGAAAGTGTGTGGAACGTTGTTTGCGCGTTTGGGGTCGATTCGGGGATCTATTAATGAAACTTGTCTTCTTTGATTTTATCTTGTCATCGCACTGGCGTATGCAGAATTTGGCAAGTCCAAATGCAAAATAGCAGAGTATATATTAAACTATTAACCGAACGTTGACGAACAGATGTTTCTTAATGGGAAAAAGGACAACTTGTAAAACCAGTTTAAATACTAACTTTCTAACGCAAATTATCAGTTATCATTAACAAACCTTACATCTCAGTGTTACCAAGAATGTGCGAGTTCTAACTAAGCAGCAATTGCTTCTGGCGGGAGGCAAGACGATTGTTCAGGAATTTCACTCATTTAAACTGTACATAGTTCAGTTTTGAGGTCCGTCTAAAACCCTCGCGTACATCATTACTCGTTAGACATTACTTGTTAGACAGTAATTTTGGCCGAGGCTCATTGTTCTTTTCAGACTTTAATGGTTCTTATTCTATATGTGTTCAGATCGAACAAAAACTACGCCTAAGGTAATGCCGCAACACATGCATTGAAAATTTATCCCCGCGGATTCTCGTTTTCCCGAAACTATTTCCAGCGATTATAAAATGCCAGTCATATTTTTCTTATTCATACTGTATGGTGCAGTTCAAATTCGAAGCTCAATGAAAAATTTTAAGCTTAGATGGCAAGCCCGAGTCTCAGCTTGTTCTCAAATTGCTCTTAAATTTTGGCCAGTCTGAGCCTTGTTGTTCTTATGAAGTAGCTCTTATAAAAATAAAACGTTTATTATAGAACTGCATAGGACTAGTATAGCGCTTCTACTGACCGCACACAAATTGTTTGAAATTCGCGCGTTCTCTGGCACTGTTGTAGCTCGTATGCACTGTTCACTTTCAACAAGCAAAAAAAATGTATCGCAGGAGAGTTTAGTAAAATAGCTGAAGGAAGATAAATTTTTCACTGTTATTTAGAGGGACATTAATTGAATATGATCTCGTCTCGTTACAGGCGGTATTAAAGTTTTGCCGTATTGCGGTTCGGTATAATATGGCTTAGATATCGTACTATTTCACTACGTTTTTGTAACAATGAAAGCCCGATACCAAACAAGACTTATTAGTGACAACGAAAGTAAAATATTTGATGATTGTAATGATAAGACGAACAACTTGTAGTAGTTTTGGAAAAAAAATGTCGGTATTTAAAAACGAAATTCCAAACCACAAGTATGAAAGGTTTATGTTAAAAATGCAGTTAATACTCCCGTTTCAATACTTGGGCTATGACACAGTACCTGTGGTGTCAGTGGAATGGGTTCGAAAACCGCGTAGATATAGTTCACGACGACCGCGTTTTTTGCGGCACTGCCAGGAGACTAGGCCGAGTGACAACAGACTTCATTCTTGGAATTTCACAATCTCTTCTGCTTCATTTGTTTTGGGAGAAACGTTCGCGACGCTTTGTGTTTCAACGCAAAAACATTATAGAAAGGAAATATAATGTCATCGAGTGATTTAGAATTGAGTGACTGTACCATTTCACGTGCTGTTTGTACTATTCCGGAAATGACGTCAGAGGCTTTTTAAACCCAGTTTCCTGAGTACTGAGTCATGATCCAACACTCCGGATACTTCGCTTAAAATTGAACATTTTCAATAGGGTACAAAAACTTTAATGATAACAGAATATCAAAAAAGAGTAAATGTATACACCCTTACAATATAACACAGACTTCAGAGCCAAAACATTGAAATGAT
>JAOBRD020332260.1:0-21143 GCA_027575215.2 Hydrozoanthus sils | reverse complement strand
TAGTAGTAGTAGTAGTAGTAGTAGTAGTAGTAGTAGTAGTAGTAGTAGTAGTAGTAGTAGCAGTAGTAGTAGTAGTATTAGTATTAGTAATAGTAGTGGTAGTAGTAGTAGTAGTAGTAGTAGTAGTAGTAGTAGCAGTAGACTAGTAGTAGTCTTGTTGTTGATATAGGGAACAACGAACAATTCAGGTAATATTCTATTCTGAACATATAAAGTTGACCATCATACATATCTTTTCGCCACAAAAGAAATAGACGGACAAGTGATGGATAAGTTAGTTGTTTTAGAATTGCAGGACGTAGTGGATAAAAGGAATAAGCATGAAACGTTAATTATTACTGGGGACAAGAATGCAAAAGTTTGAGACCAAAATGTGGACTTTGAGAAAGTAATGGGGAAGCGTAGATTTGCAGAACGGAGTGATAACGGATGCTGGTTATGTGAGATGTGTGAGATAACAAAGAAGAAAAAAAGAAAGAAAGAAAGAAAGAAAGAAAGAAAGAAAGAAAGAAAGAAAGAAAGAAAGAAAGAAAGAAAGAAGAAGAAAATGAACCAGTAGCAATGGAAGCAAACGAAGTGGAATGTGATTTGCGTATTATGAAGGAAGCGTACACGGAAGTTGCGGAACAGTCTTAGGCAAACCTTACGAAAGAAGAAAAAGCCAGGGATGTGTGGAGAACCATGGAAATTGATAGACTAAAGTTAGCGGATAAAGATCTTGAGTACGCGATATGCATCTGAAGCTGAGGAAGGGGCGGGTAGCCAACAAGTGAAAACACTATATTATTTGACCAAAAAAAGCTGTGCAATGAGAGGCCAATGAATAGTGCCATTGTACTTGATAAGTATTGGCACCTTCTAAGTAAAATAAAGGAGTGCAGAAGTGATGGGCAGAACGTTTTAAAAATTTTTTGAATAAGGAACAGCCATTACTAACCCTATAACAATAGAAGAATAATTTGGATTTGGCTTT
Source organism: Hydrozoanthus sils (assembly GCA_027575215.2). NCBI lineage: Eukaryota > Metazoa > Cnidaria > Anthozoa > Zoantharia > Hydrozoanthidae > Hydrozoanthus > Hydrozoanthus sils. The sequence continues at coordinate 20,170 of JAOBRD020332260.1, read as the reverse complement.
GGAGAATTGATAGAGGAAATAGCAGTCAATGAACCAACTCTTGAAGAAGTTAAAAACGCAATCACAAAACTAAAGGCTCTAAGTGATTTTAGAACTACCAAAGTAGGGAAACTTAAAAGATTGTAAGAGCTTAACGAGAATAACATTGTTGTCCGTTATGGGAAAAATTATAGGAAGGATTGTTATCGACGAGATACGGAATTGTGTGGACAAGAGGTTGAGGGGAAAAAGCAGGCAATAGAAGAGGAAAAGGACAACAGAGAAAGTCTTCATACTGGGGAACATCATAGACCAGGTAAACGAACACAAGTAACTTTGCATGTCAATTTTATTGACCTCGAGAAGACATTTGATTTTGTTTTCGTCAAGCTTGTGGGTAATAATGCAAAAATATTGAATTACAGAGAAGTTTATACGAATGGTGAAACCATTCAATGGAGATTTCCAGTACGCTGTCGAGGATCAAGGTGAAACTGGCGAGTGGCTTGGTATCAACACCGGGGTCACACATAGATGCAATATATCAGGTTTCTTGTTCTTATTAGTCATGGACTTGGTATTACGGAGAACGGTCGATGCAGGCTAAAACGGTATTAGATGGAAGTTTACAACCAAGCTTAATAACTTTGATTTCTGACGAAATAGCCCTACTCTCAAAGACAACATATTCAGGGCAAAACAAAAAAAGATGACGAGGCTAAGCGTACAGGACTCAGGATTAACTGAAGTAAGACCAAGTTATTGAGAATAAATGCACGGCAAGAAGAGAAGGTCAAAATCCATGGACAAGAGATCGACGATGAAAATGAATTTACATACTTAGGAGCAAAAGTTTGCAAAGAAGGCGGCGGGATGAAAGTTATCAAAAACAGGCCATCTAAAGGAAAAAGTTCGTACACAAACCTAAAAAGGATATGGAGCTCGAAGGACATCACAACAAGAACAAAGTCAAAGCTGTGTGAAGGTAATATCGGTTTGTTGTACGGTTCTGGGAACTGGCAAAAGAACAACGAAGATGGCAAAATAGATATTTTTCACCATAATGTTTGAGAAGAATTCTGAAGACTAGTTGGCAAGACCACATCAGCAACAAAGACGTACTTGGCAGAGCAAAAATGGAGCCATTGAGAAGAGAGGTTAAATAAAGATCCGTGTAAAAACTAGGTAACCTCCCATTGTTCTGCAGCATTTCGCTTCTCCTACACCAGAATGTTTAAATTTTCATACTGAGAATGCATCGACCAGTGTACAACATAGTTTTTAAGTTGAAAGCAGTGAAACTCTTTTTTAAAGCAATGTCTCTTTTGTGCTATAATAATTGAGCCAATCATGGAACTCCAAAATAAAAGCGAAGAAAACCTTTTAATTTTCAATGTTCCCCATGTAGAATTTTTCTTAAGTTTGAAAACAAAAAATTTTCAAACAGAAAGGAATGAATTAGTGATCTAGAAAGAAATACATCAGCTTACTTATGAAGACATCGTCCGTTTTTAAAGTTTAGCCAATCAGATCAACAAAGTAATAACATCGCAATTAGCACCTTTCTGCGTTCCATTGCCATTGACCTCCCTAGTTCTAACTCGGATCGTTACTTATATTCTATTCGATGCAAAAAAAAACAAAGGTGGAACATTGTTGGTCACGTGTTGAGGCAAGATCAGGAGAGTGGTTGTTGCATAGCAATGACCTGGGCACCAGAAGGAAGGAAGGCCAAAGACAACATGGGAAGAACGGTGGAGCAAGAGAGAGAGGCGGGATGAGGTGGAGGTCATGGAATGATGTGCGAACAAAGCGGCTGACAGGAAAGAGTTGAAGAACCTTTTTTTGTGATTGTTCTATGTGCCACCCAGGCATAAAAGGTCATGGGGGTGATTGATGCTACTACACAGATAAAGGCAAAATGTTTCAACAAACAATTCCACAATTCCTTAAATTTTTAACTTACAAGCTTTTTTTAATGTTGTCTACAATTATGCCTAGTATTCCTAGTATTTGAATAGAAGAACTACATACCGCTTGTTATATTTTCTGTCTTACAGACAACACCAATAGCAGAGCTTCGATAATTGCAAAACCTGTGGCTGTACGTCCGCTTAAAATGCCTGCATTCCTGTGCCAAAATATTTGATCAATGAGTAAATCATTTTAAAAAAGAAACGTTTTGTATTTAGGCAAAAACAAAATTCCAAATGTCTATGTTCAGTTATTGCACTAATCTCACAAATCAAAACTATCTTCCGTGAGGCCAAACGTGGCCTAGCATAATTTGTCTTTCGACCACTGTGCTGTAATTTTTCAAGTTCCTAGAAAAGAAAATGTCTGTACGTACATTTTTGTTAAAGAACTCGTACTTAATCAGTGCTTGTGAATAACTCCAAACCCACAATTTTAATTCAAGTTACAGCATTGGACATCTTTCTTTATTAAATGGATATTGCGTTTCTAGCATCTGATTGGTTCAATTAATTTCGGTTATCTGCTCAAATACCGAACTCTCTCTATATGGAAACTAACTGTGGTATGTTGTTAAGCTAAAAGATGGTTCTGTATAAAATTTTAGCTGTCATTTCAAGTATCGATAAGTTTGGAAAACTCAATAAATTTATTAAAACAGCTATTCCATTACCCTTGTTGATGTAAGATTAAAAATAGTCAACTCGGCACCCCCTTGGCTTTTTACCATCTCATATCTCACGCATTCTATTGTTAATTATTACAGCATTACCTATGATTAAAACAGCACCGTTGGATTATCTAACAATTCATTACTAGTTACAACACCATCCGATTACCTGTCATTGTTACAACACCATTCGATTAGCTATCATTATTACACCATTAGAATAATTTTCGTTATTAGAATACCATTAAATTACCTATCATTATGACAACACCATTGAATTACCTATCATTATTACAACACCATCGGATTACCTATCATTATTACAACACCATTGGATTACGTATCATTATTACAACACCATTGATTACCTATCATTACCACAACCCTATGGATTACTTATTACATACCAAAATGCTGCTCTCATTTCCTCTACAGGAAACATGTGAGATCCATGTAGGTCCTGCTTCTTCCTTTCCAAATGGTTTTGTGTTAAAAATTGATGTTAATGCACCTTGGCGAAACCCAAACTGCCGACAAACAACATCGGAAGAGTATTTGTCCCATCCAGTCTGACAGATCGTGCCCCATACCCCAAAGAGGCGTACTTCTACCATACCTGCGTTCTGTGCATCTGTTGTGAGGTTCCTGCTGACTAGCCTTACTTCAGCGCCTGGTTTGGATAGATTACGTTCTTGGTGTAAAATCAACAATTACGTGTTTAAGGCTAGAACTAAACAAAGAAAAAATTTGTTTTTGCTTATTTTCCTTCCGCCGTCTTCCCTCATAATCTATATAGTTATCCCTCGTTGTTCGTTTGCGTCTCCGAGAGTTTTAACTTAAAAGTAGTTAGGTCTTTTCTTTAAAAAATGCTAGATTAGTTTCTACTGCTTGCATTTTCAAGGAATTTCCTATTATTGAGTCCGTTGCCTTATCAAAAGTAAGTAGACCGTTGCAAAAATCAAGCTAGAAATGCCGATTAGCAGATAAAAATTTTAGTGACAGAAAAAAGTTTAAAGAATGTGATATCTTCTTAAACTCTACTCACCTAACGAAGTGTTATCTGCTGGCTGACAGATAACACCTGCGTTCCTTTGCATGTAGCAACGTTCTGATACCTGAAGTACTTTATGTGGGCAGAGAGACAGCGAGTTTTCAAGACCCGTACATTGGACTTCAGTCATTATAAGAGGCGCAGGTGATTTTCCAAATGTTCCACAACAGGTAGGCAAAAGTGCTCGAGTAAAACCAAGCTCCCGGCAAACCACGTGTGCATTTCGTATATTCCACCTATAATCGCACACAGAGCCCCAATGTCCCTTAGAGAACACTTCCACGCGTCCCGCGTGCAACGAGGTGGATCCCGTAAGTCGAACACTAAGACCTGTTTTCACAAAACAATCGTTTTTAGTATTAAAAACGAGTTTCTGAGCATGTACGTATTTGGTCAGATAACTAAAGGTTATTCGCCGAAAGCGAAGTAAATGTCTCGTGAATAATCCCCGAGACGAAATCAAGGGATCACCACCCAGATACCCACTGGACCTGAGATGAATAATTAACAATTATTCTCAAAAGTCAAGGCGAAGAGTGGTAGGATACTCGCCAAGATGCAAATTAGGCAATATGTCTCTTTCTGAATCATTCTCAAACATGTACAAAATGTTGTTATTGATTGTAGGCTTGTATACTCACTTGGTGCAATCCAGACTTACCCACAGAGCTGTTGTCACTCTTGCACTCCAAGCTTACATCTTTTTGCCAACGATTATAATACCGTTGATATTTCGGCCACCCTAAGTTTGGGCACTGGTGGATCGAAGTTTCGTTTCCACGACAATGTACGCTTGACAACCAGACTGGGCCAGTTCCACGCCCATACCTGCCATCTGTGAACACGCCAGCAATCCCAGTATAACCAAGATGGCGACATATCACTTGCCCGTCACGGAAGCCAAAGTTTCCGTCTTTAACTGTACCCCAGACCCCTGCATACCGTATTTCAAGACGTCCTGCAAACGGAACCGGTCCTCCAACCAATCGGAGTTTTGGTAACGCTACAGGAAGAAAAACTACTTGGTAAAAACAAAAAAACTCAGAAGCACGGTAGTGGAATTAAAAAAAATTAAGAGTTTCACTAATGGCGCTTCAAATCACCGTATTATATGGGCAGAGGCAGAGAAATGATGAAAACTTGGAGCTGGGACAAAGCAACCATTATTACAAAATTTTTATTTAATAACACATATATTCTAAGTAGAACTTGCTTTATTTTCTTTTTTTGTGTTCCAAGATTTACATAAGAACGCCTTCACTTCTTAGCAGAATGAATTGAAATAACATCGCTTTAACATTCACAGAAATTTTTTTAGCAGCCAAGAAACAGGAACAAAGGGAGGATACAAATACACTTTTCTTTTAACGATGTTCCCTAAACCATTTTTAATTGATATAAAATGATTGATTTAAAGCGAGATCTCCTTTCTCTCCTTAAGTGAAACTTGCGAGGGGTTATACGCAAACCATCGTTTAAACAAAGACTTACTAAAATGGCCATGGAATTAGTTACATAATTTTAAAAGCAAGTTCATCAGGTTTCTACTCTATAGTCCATAAGAAATTAAAATACAAATTGAGTACAAGGTGTTATTGAATGGTAAACGCATTATTAGAAGTTTTATGACATGGACCAAACGACAATGTAACATACGTTCTGTGCCGTTTGACTTGCAAACTACACCAACATGCCTTCTGTAGCAATAACGGCTTTGTCGAAAAGTGCACTCAAGGAGAGTTGATTCGTTGCCTCTGCAATGGAAGGACATTAGCCATAATGGTCCGCTTCCTCTGCCAAAAATAGGCCAGTTATACTGTTGATGAGAGCCGCTAGGGAACCCAAGCCATCTGCATGCCACATCGGCGTCCTTTTTGTTCCAATTTCTTGGGCAAATTTGTCCCCAGACTCCTCCCATACGTATCTCAACTCGTCCTGCCCTTGCATTTGTCGAGTTGTTAGCAAATAGACGTATCTTAGGATCTGCAGAAAGATTTAGTATTCTTATTGATAAAAAAATGATTTGAAGTTTTCCAAACAATCATGTAAGCCGATAAAATAGAGCATAGGCAGGTCGCGTAGAGATAGCTCGCATGAAGGCCATCAACACTTTTTAAAAATTAACATCCTGTGAATTTTGTGCGCTGATTGGTCGAGAGATTGAGAAAACCATATCTGTAAGAAGGCACACAAACACACTTTTGACGTACAAGTAAAGAGAATTTATATTTTAAGAATAATAAAAGCGTCTCTTCGATTTTTTTGTATTTTTTAATGGTAATTTATAAAAAAAAATCACTATTTTATAAACCATTGTGTAATGTTGGTGGAGTTAATAAAAATAAACTTGCCGCGGTAAGTGACTTGCAAGATTTTTCAATTCCCCAAACACCCATCGACGAGCCTTAATTCCATTCAAAAATCACCCCCCTGCAACAACCGGCACTCTTCTGTGTTTTACAGTCGAGCTGAATGGAGCAAGCCTGGGTGGTAGTTGTATAAGGATACAAGGCAGTTTAGGGCCAAAACTCAAGGTCTTTGGGCTACTGTTCAGATACGCCAACTCAAACGTGACTGGCTCATTTTCTATCTGTTTCGAAAGAGCCATTGCAATTGGACTACTTTTTTTTGACTTTCATAACTGACGCCATCAAAAAACAAATTTATGCGCTAAGGAATTCGCCCCAGCCTTAAATAACTACTTTAAAGTTATATATCAAATAACTAAACGTGTAATTAATCTCTTTAGCAATCTTCAGTCACAATCTATCTTTCACTAACATCTTAAGATTACCTTTTTATCATGCAAACATTTTATAGCTTACCATCAGTTGATGGGTCCCCTGTTTTGCAAGCGACACCAAATTTACGTGAACGAGAACACCTGCCACGAGAGGGCCGCCGCCGACTTCTAAATGCACACTGGGATATAAAACTCTCAATGCCCACACAGTTGACTTCAACCATGGCAGTATGCGGAGTTGAGCTCCCTATCTGATGTCCTTTAAACCACGTGAGAGCGCCCTGTTGAAACCCTAGCTCTCTGCATACTACATTCGCAGTTTTCATCGTTGCTGAAAAGGAGTGCCAATAGCGGAGGCAAACTTGTCCCCAAGTACCTCTGTACTCAACTTCTACAATCCCAGTATTGTTGCGTCTTAGGCCACTGAGACGGACCTTTACATCTGTGTTCAAAGCAAAAAGAAGCAAATTGTTTTTAAAGTTATGCGAGGTAATATAGTGTTGTCTATTGGGTGTTTGTGTTACATGAAGCCCTGATCCTTTGTAGAGCATTAGGCCGTTGTGTGTACATATGTTTAAAAGGTTTACGTCCTTGTCGTCTCCTACATTAGCAAGTAGGTCAATTAACAATGGTTTGCTTATTTTAAGAAGTCAAACTGCGGGAATTTGACTTGAAGAGGAGAATGGACTGATAAATATATATAAACTAGATGTAAACAACAGCATAAAACGTTAAAATTTCATTCATTGTTGCTTACCTAGTGTATTACTTCCATTGTTGCATTCGACACTAGCATCTCCACGGTAACGATAAAGAGAAATTGTTTTCATCCATGAAGATTGAAGACACTCAGAAATTCTGCTCTCGTTTCCCAAACAGTTAGGATTTGATACCCAGACGGGTCCTTTTCCTCGACCGTACCTCGAATGCGTATAAACACCAACCGCTCCTTTCTTAAAACCAAGTTGTTTGCAAACCACGTGTCCGTCACGAATATCCCAGTTGTTAGTTGACACTGTTCCCCAGGCTCCTGAGTATTTCATCTCTACACGTCCGAAATACTTTCCTATTGTGTTCTGAGAAACAAGTCTCACAGCAAAATCTGCAAAGAAAAATAACACTAGAATGAGCCACTGCCTGAAACCCAGCTTCATACTTACGACCAGGGAATGTCTTGCTCCAAAAGAAACTCACTTTCAAAAACCTGTGGCGTTCTGTTTGTAAATTCCTAACACTAAACTGCTCTAAAGCACCTTGCACTTCATTCCCTAGAAAAAAATGATTGCCAAAAAAAGACCTTTGGTGACAACCACTGCGCTCTTTTTTTGTTCTTATTTCGATGAAGATGAAACGGTTCTCTATTAAATGCTGTACTTTTTCTGCAGGTCATTAAATTCACCTACCATCTTTGTTTTGCACCTTGCAGACAAGATACAGGGAACGTTGACAAGCCAAAAAACTAGCTGGTGTTTGGTGACAATCACTAAAGATCTTTTCAACTCCGGAGCAGGAGTACCTACGCAACCAGAATGGACCGCTTGACGAATACCTTCCATATCTCGAAGCAAACCAGGAGTGTTCCTTAAAACCAAGTGTTCGGCAAACTACGTCTGCCTCAGTTTTACCAAAACGCAGCCAACCACAAGGTCTGCCCCAGACTCCCGCAAGGCGCATGCTCAAATAACCTGCGGCTCTAGAAGTGTCTTTTCCAAGGCGGAATTGTACATCTTGAATGAAAAATTGGTAAAACGATTACTTTTTTTAAGCTTCCAAGAGTCTTTCATGCTACTGTGAAATGTATCGTAATGGTGTTGCCTTCTATCTGTTTAGTACCACAAAGGCCTAATGGACATGCTACAATAGGACAACAAAGAACAAAACACGTAAAATAATTTACACGAAACTGCTAATGCTCTAGAAATTAACTTCAAACCCAAACCAACGTTCCTCTGCTTGATGAAACATGGAAAAATTGACTGTGAGTCCGGAAAGCCTTAATAAAATTCGACAAAACGGTCAAGCACATTCGAAACAAATTCCAAATTCTAAAAAAAACATATAAACTCTTACATTTAGGATTTTTGCAACTTGCAAATGAGACCATTTGACCACTATTCTGAGTCGTACTTCATTCATTCATATCTTCGTACCTAGTATTGTAGCACTCCTTTTAGAACGTCTCGCAAAGGCTACTAGCTTTCATCAAAACTAAAGTTTTCCAATAACTTCTATACAGTTGGTCTTAAGAGACAATGGACAATGTACTATATCTTGATTTCATATTTTCCTAACTTGGAACTTGATGGCACTTATATGATGCCAAAACGTTGTTCATGGGAGGTGACTATTGACCTTGAAGGGGATAGTTGTTTTAGTACCAGATAAAACGGCATAAAATACACCTCATTTTCAAAGAAACTATTTCTAGCACGCACTCTTTGTATACATTTGAGTAGTGTTTACATTCTTCAGGATTTTTTGAAGAGCAATGTTGTGGATTGTTAGCAAATTTGAAAACAAAATTTTGTTCTAGCCGTAAAAACTGAAATCCGAAATGTGGTTGCCCTCTTTGTGTTTGCTGGAACGGTTCTTCGTTCAAAAGTATTTCCTACTTTATAATTGTCGGTAAACACTACGCAAGTTTGACTAACGCCACAAAATCAGCCAACTAATAGTCATGGATATCGTGAAACAAAGGTGCCAATCAAAGCGCACGAAAGCGGAAATCAATTGCTTTGGTAAGTACTAATTTCTGTTATTAAGCGGACTGTTGTGCATTATATGGAAATCTTGCTTGGATGAGATCCACGTTAACCCCTTTCAGCTCCAATCATTTACCATCCTAGCTCTTCTCTTTACCTAATACAAATAAAATAAGACACAAGACCAAGGAAGAGACCGAGCGAATAAGGTTTGTAAGTGAGATACTGTATATAGCGAAATATGATAGAGCGGTAAAAATGAAAACGTTTGTAATTTCTACGGTCGTTATAAGAAAACCATGCCCATTTAGCAGCCAATCAGATGGTAGCATTCCTTCTGGCCATATAACAAACACCGCGCCGCAGACAGATTATAAGTCAAAGCATGATATAATAAAATGTTTACAATGTCAGCGCTATAAGTTCTATCCAAATTACCTCTCATATTATATGCTTTGGGTTTGCATACAACAGCTGCCAAATCTCTGGTACAGGAGTATGAAGAGATCCTAGCCGAGCCCGAACGAGGGCATTGATCTAGAGACGATTCAGTTCCTTTGCATCGAATTCGTTGGAAAATTGTTTTGGTAGTGTTTCCTTTGTATACCCATTTGAATGTGGAAGATTTGCCGCCAGCAAGACAGTCAGTAAAATTCATCTGGCGACACGCTACATCAGCATTTTTCTTGTTCCAATACGTTCCACACACCGGTAGCCAGCGGCCATTAACATGTCCTTCCAAAATACCTGAAGTACTTGTCTCACCTTGGACAAGTCGAAGCTTGGTGTCTGAAGAATAGAATAAATAATTGGTTAACTCTTGCTTAAGGAATAGTTTTAAACTTCTGGGAAGACTGTGGTTTACACGTTGACTGGTAATTCCAGGAATATTGTTCCACGTTTGAGGATGCAAGAACTGTAACCGGGGACATTTAATTCTTCCCCAAATTAAGCCAAATTCACACGGAAATCAACTAAAACAACTAACGGCAACTCTCCAACAACCTGTGAATTACAAATCCTATATTTGTATGTTCCCAAAACTATTCTTTGATCGCAGACAAGTTCCAAAATCTGCAAAATTATTGTTACGCTTGTCAGTATATTCATCATTTAGCACATATTTTTTTTCCCTCATGGGTTGCTGCACCTAGTTTGCAAAAGACTTCACTCAAATTGAGATAAACCTTGAAAAATTGAACCCAGTCTTAAAGGTTTTTGGTCGCTCAGGATTGCTAAACAGAAGTCACGGGTAGGCCCACTAGCTTTCTTTCCAAGGCAAGTTTAAGGGTAAATGTGCGTTGGGATATTCTACACCAAACTCTTTGAAAAATGATTTTGTTTAGAAGCAAAAACCTTCGAAAACCTGGTTTTCTACATGCTAATACCTTGGTGTCCAAACCATATCGGTTTGTTTTCTTGTCAGGTCTTGCAGAAAACAAAGCAAATAATAAGATCTATGCTAAAGTTGTCTAACATATTGAATCTGCGCGAGTTACTAAAATATCTATAGAGTTTTTTTACCGTTGTACAAGACCAAAGGCTTTTTGCACTCGATGCTAACATCCCGAGAATGAAATTGGTATCTTTGACTCCTGATCCACTGAAGCCCGCGGCAGTTGAGTATCGACAGCTCGTTGCCTTGGCAGTTAGAACCTTTTAGCCATACTAAACCAGACCCTCTTCCGTATTTGGATTTGGTATAAACAGCCGCTGCCCCTAAATTGTTTCCTGCCATACGACACAATACGTTTGCGGTCTTTATATCAACGGCTTCGTTTTGTATCGTTCCCCACAAACCTGCAAGGTTCATTTCCACTCGTCCGGCGTATTGTTGTGGATAATAGCGATTTACCAGCCGTATGGTGACATCTGTTGGGAATGATATCTATTAATATGGGTAATTGCAAGGGGCCCAGTAGGATTACTGTCACGAGTGTTTTCAACTTTTTCCAAAAAAAATTGAAAACACAAGTGATATTAATCCCGAATTTTACAATGAACCAGGCGATTGCACATGTAGATCAGTCAACTTATTCAGAGAGCATAAATTTTGAGTTGAAATGTTTAAAAATGAGGAATCCCTTTTTGGTTGGAGTTAATTGTATTCCTGACTATTCGGGTTTCACCACAAATCCTTCGAGGATCTTCTAAGCTAAAACGACTATTTCTTTTCCTATTTGTTTTGGACTATTTTCGATGATACAGAGACCTAATATATCCTCGTAGAATGACAATAATTCTGCACACATGAGTTTGAAATATTTGTGTGCTTGAATACATTTTGATAAGTCTTTGAACTTTTTATAATATGCACAAAATTGATGGCTATATGTTTTTCATTACTGAACAGTGGTGAGTTAAAAAAATAGCTTTTTTAACGAAAAACAAAACTCGATAACAACTTACAACTGATATGAGCACATACCTTAAGCTTGTTTAAAGCTAGGTGTTTGTTGTAAAAAACATTTAAACACACAAACTATAAAAGGTTCTAAACTTGCTTGATATTCCTTTGCCCTTTTTGTTGCGCTGCAATCAGCAGAGAGGTAGTACCATTTTTTCTGCATCTTTCCAAAGCCAAAGAAAATTCCCTTTACTTACACGCTCCTGTACAGAACTTATTCAAACCTTCGCCTACTAAAAAACAATTTGAACAAGGGCAGTTTAAAAGCGAGTTCAAGAAATTGCCCATTACAATACTAAAGCTTTCCTCGTCCATGAACCCAGTTTCGCAGGACATACTAACAGTGAAAAAAAGTTTACTTGCGCGCACACGTTTATCTATGGAACGCCAAGCATGACAAAAGTCTAAAACAAAACTATATAGGTTCTTTCATGAATATATGTTGAAATCTCGATATAAGTGTTGAAATCCCTGTATATATACGACGGAAGCTTGAAACATCTCATTTATATATATATGTCGGTGGAAGCTTAAAACATCCCATGTATATAGTTTGTATGTTCACTCATATATATATAGGTTGAAATTATCGATTACTTTCTGGGTATCGATTTCCCTAAATAAAATCAGTCCCGCGCGTACAGTACAGTACGTGTGTTTGATGTTGATAACATGGACACTGCGTTTATTGACAGTTTTTTTTTATAGAATCTTTTCTATTATTGCACAAGCTCGGCGATAAGCTGACCTGCAAGTGTCACGGCAACTGATTTTGTGAATACCGCGGCAAAAGTTTTAAAAATCTTACGGCAAAAGTTTGTTGACAGCACCTCAAGTTTTCGTGAACTACACAACAAAGGTTTGCGAACATATATAGGGATTTCAACACTTATATCGAGATTTCAACACATATTCATGAAAGAACCTATATATTTTTGTTTTTGACTTTTGTCATGCTTGGCATTCCATATTTATCTTAAAAAAATTATCCACAACTGCCAAGCATTCTAACTAGCTTCGAACTTATAAACAACACTTAAATGAAAAGATTGAATTCTCTCTTTCTGCTTTATAAAAACGTCTTATAATTTTAGGCTGGAACAGATTCTTCTTTTAAAACTATTTTGGAGCGTTTAGCTTCCAATGTTCTTGGAGCGTTTTCAATGTGAACATAAATAGTATGTGTACACCTTAAGAACAAGGCTTGGAGAAATTTATAAAAAATGTGTACTCATTTTCTTTTTTATTAAGTACAAACGTTTAGGGAATTATAGTAAAGCTACAAAGAAATCAAACGAATGAATCAACGATTTTGTGCCGTAATGTAACAAAATACAGTTCTTTCCTAAGCGTCGGTTGTTAAATCTAGACCAATTTTCAACTGGACGTTCTTAAAAAAGTGTTCTCATAAAAAATAACTCTAAATTAGAAGCGATTGCAACTTGCTCACGGTAAAAACAAACAAATTGCAATTACATCGCTTTCGCTTACCAACTGATGTTTTGTTTCCACAAACAACAGTAGACTCTTCTCTCCTCCAGCAACTGGTTCTTAAATGGGAACCACTGCAGTTTTTTATAGACTTTTCCTCTCCTGTACACTGCAGTTTATTCCAAATAGGAACATTAGCCTGTGCCGTTAACGAAAATGGTATAATTAAAGCAGCTCTAGAATAACCCAAATGCCGACACACCACGTTTGCGGTTTTGTTTTTCAAGTGCAATGAGCATGGCGATCCCCAAATGCCTCCGTATTTAATCTCTACACGACCAGCGTACTCTACTGGTGCGCCAGTTAAACGAACATCCTCTGCTGTGATTGTTTGACTCTGTTGTTGTGATGTTCGACAAACAACTCCTACATGACTCCGAGGACACCAGCGGCTGCCGATCCACCTTAAGTTAGAACACGAGGCAAGCGAGTTCTCGTCTCCAACACAATGTAGATTATTGATCATTACGGCTAAAGACGACCTACCCCATCTGTTCCAGCGGTGGCCTGTTAACCTGACACGTCTAACAAAGTCATAATCTAACAACAAGAATAATGCTCCATTGTAACCAAGCTGGCGACAAGCAACGTCTGCAGCTTTTTTGTTCCAGTTGTAGCCACAAAGCTCGGACCATCTGTTTTGGTACAGCACTTTAATGTTTCCAGCATTCGCCCTATTTCCGCCAACCAGCCGAATAGTAAAATCTAGAGACACAAGCAAATAAGTAGTACAGTCATGAGGATTAATATCTCTTTTATTATCATCCTTATTCTTTAAGTAATTTATTTGCTACAGTTTTCCGCTACTGGGTGTTTAGTAAAGTAAGTCGTAGTAAAGGAGTAGAGGCTCAACAACATTCTTGCGAGAGAGCTCAGTTAACCTAAAGCCCAAATTACAATCTAAGAGAGAACACAACCTGAAGCCCAAATTCAGTTACAAAGCAAAAGAGAACAGAACCTAAAGCCCAAGTTTTAACCTAAGAAAGAATACAACCTCAATAAAGCCAAATTCAGGTACAACTTAAAAGAAATCAGAACCTGAAGCCCATATTACAACCTAAGAGAGAGTGAAATATTTTGTTTCTTTCTGATGGCTCCATTTTACACTATATATTGACCCTAATCATTTCTAATTACACACAAAGTGATTTGACGGTTTTCCAGAATACTTACTGCGTTCTGTTGTAGAAGAGTTGGTGCACTCAACGTTAACTTGACGAGATCGTGTTCTTGTAAGTCGAAGGCTCTTTAAGTTCAAACATTCAAGAAAAGAGCTCTCATTTCCAAAACAGCTAAACTGAATGTTCCAGGTTCTCTCTTGAAGAAAACGAGAACGTTCGAAATATATACTTTTGGCTTTCTTGTAGTTGAGTTGCCTACAAATCACATTTCCATCTCTCATGTTGATACCGCTGAACTGGCGTAAGGAAGCACCACCCCAGATGCCTGCAAACTTGACTTCCACTCGTCTTTTCCCTGTCATATAATATCTACCTCCTAAACGAATCTGAAAGCCTGGAAAAAAGCAATTAAGATTTGAGCCTTTAAGGTTAAACTTGCCATAGGCACGAAGCGAAAAGATAACTCTAGCCGATTTCTAAAACTTTAACTATGCTCTGTTAGACTTAAAACATCAACCCGGTTTGAGAATCGAGTATTTTGTTTGTTGTCTAACTCTTTTTTATTCAATGTAACTTTGTTTCCCACTGATCTAGTACGATCAACGATGAAACTCTATTTAAGAAGAATTAACTTTGTACGGTTTTTTGTCATTTAGACACCGGTACGTGTGAAAAACGTTGCATGTATAGCTGGCCGACCCTAGCTTCGGACATAAATCCTTCACTTTAGTAGACAAGCACTTCCAAAAAGGACAAAATCTCAGAAAAATCTTCAACCGAAAAACCACGAAGATCAGTTACAGCTGCATGAACAATTTACCAAACAAATCATAGACAACCATAACAAGAAATGGCTGAAATTGTTTGAGTAGAAAGCATGGCCACTAAAGACACAACCGACTTCTGCAGACCCCTGAACAAAAGAAATGAATTCACTAGCACGAGCCGCAATGCCAGAAAATTCCTTCTAAAGAATTCATAACTATTATACTTACAAGCTTGCACCCCACTATACATTAGCATCTGACGAGAGAGGAACTTGTTTCCTTTCGAAACAACGTTGTTAAGCTCAAAGTTTAGTTTTATTCTTTTTGTTGTGACCGTACATAAATCATTCTCCTTCATGTTAAACACTTTGGATTCAAGGAAATATACTACGGTTTATTATTATTATTATTATTATTATTATTATTATTATTATTATTATTATTATATATCGTTATACATAAACGTTATAACTAAAAGCATACCTAGACTGGTTGAGTTTTTAGGCTTGCAAACAACGCCCATCTCATCATAGCAGTGCCTTCTACCTATGTGTCTGTGTGGGCATTGCATTAGCTTCGATTCATCACCGCGACAGGCTAGATTAGAGATCCAATTGGAAATTGACGTCAATCCAAACACCTGACAACAGAAAGTAGTAGCAAGAACATCCGGGTATCCTAATTGACGGCACATTACCCTCGCATTTTGTCGACTGTCAGGGTTGCAAACACCTCGCCATGATCCATTGTAAAACAGTTCGACGTTTCCCGCGTATGGTACTGGCCCATTAGTCAAACGGATTGTAGGTTCTTTAGGGGAAAAACCATGTGCGTTTTGTCAATCACAAGCGAAGCAAACAAAATCAAACTGCAACTTTGTTAAGTCGCACCCGTGCGGACCAATGCAAATCGCCGAAATATATATAGCTACAATTATTTCAACTGAACGAGTTTGCCTACAATATTTTTTATTCATGTTTACCAGAAATGATGATGGTAATATTTTTAGCTGTTATCATGATGATATTTATGTAATTAAGATTGTATTGATGATGGCAACCTTTAATAAGAAACTCCTAGAAATGCTTTTCGGAACGTTTTACAGTGAAAATCAATGAATCCAACATGACATACTTTCCATTGCCACTAATGAAATAGTAGAAATCAAAAGTATTTCGTTTATTAAAGTAACTCTGTAGTCCCTAGTAATATGTACTAAATGTTTACTCTATATATATGCATTGGCCTTATTTAGGACTGTACTATTATTAATTTCTAGATTTTGAAATCCAAGCATCGCCACTGCAGGTTTTCAGACTATCAATATTTTTTTTCTGGGACGTAAAACTAAATGTTTACATTTGTCAATTCTCCTTTTGGACAAGAAGCAGCACCCTCAAGAAAAAAGGGGGTTTTCCTACCTTTTTTGTTTTAACAATATTACTGTTTATTTTTTTCCAAATTTGTATTTGAAGTTTTTCCAATCTATACTTTTACTTCGTTCTATATTAGGAATTTTTAAAGACCCTGTACCACTATTCCGCTCTTTACTGTTATTAGGGACTTTAGAGTCAGTTTGTACTAAAAACTTAATCCGGGTTGCTGAGACATAACTTTAACTTTAAAAAGATCTCAAGCGGAAAAAGTGATGCACGGACACAAATTCCAAACTGTATTTTGTAAACGAATCTATTTTTTTAGTCTGCAATTTCCTGTTCAGTAGGGCTTTTTCCGGCTTTAGTTTAACCTGACACGTGCTGCATTTATATTTGCCCAATAAATCTGAAAACTCGACTATTCGATCATTCAGTCGCCCGATCTTTTCATGGAATCGTTTACTTAAGAAATCCACTAAAGTGGACGTAAAATTTCACCTTCTCCCGTTTTGTTTTCGCTTTTTCATATCTTTTGTGCTATTTTCAAAACTCATCAGCAAAGAACTATGTTAGAAAATTCTTTCTGGTTTCTAGTGACTTCCAGGTTTACATCGAGATTTGTTTTAGCTTGTCAGTTGTATTTTCTTTATCATTCGGACTTGTGTCCTTAACGCAATAAAACAAATCCCCATATTAATCTTGTAATCATTCTTAATAATATCTTAATAAAGATCTTAGAAGCAATTAGAATAAAAGATTAATCTCTTCATCATCGTAGTGATGAAATACGGGGTATAGATGTAGTTCAGTTTCATTGGTTTCAATGGTAAGAGATCGCAGCTTCACTGGAAAATACTTCAATTTTCGTTCAAATGTCCTCGGTGGGTTTGGGAGAAATCTCGAGCAGGCACAAACACTCGACTTTCGGTCTCGTGCTTGTACTGATCTGCTCTCGATTTCTCCCAAACCAACCTCGGTTTGCATTAGCCTGTGCAATTTCATTTCCTAAATATGATAAAAATTAATAGTCTTAAGAAAATGAAAAAAATATCCATATACGAGTTACGATAGCTGAATTGTGTAAATTCATCTATCAAGGAAATCGAACAAAAAAAACCCGAGGTATTTCTAAACTTTTCAAACACTGGATAAGCTTTTGAGCCTTTTAAAAAGAAGCTTGATTCGACAGAAGTCTTAGCGCCCGAGGAAAGGTGAGGCGTTAAGGAGGCAATCTGCATCCGAGCTTCTGACCTTCTCTCAACAGAGACAACCCGTGATCTGGCAGAATCTGATTAGATCAAGAATTCCAGTTCGGGGGCCCTAAGGGGTCGATCCCCTCCTAGTAAAAAGTTCACTTGGCTTGGTAACCTCGCCTCTACCTGAGACTACCATATCTGACAATGATTACAGATTTAATCGAAAGCTTATTGAAATTATTGAAATTGCAAAAGTTTGTCCAGTGGACCATAGGAGCAAACCTGTTTTTTCTTCTGACTCGGACAGCAAACACTCAACACCAACGTTGTTTCTCCTTCCTGAAAAACTTGAGTTGTTTATAACAAGAGAACATTTCTCAAGGGATGTTTCGTAACCAGTACAGTTTGCCGAGGATATCCACTCTGGACCTTTCCCATTGCCATAGTTAGTGAATACCGAAAGTGCTCTTGGGAAACCTAGTTCTTTACAGACCACGTGAGCTTCTTCGATGTAAAACTGTATGGCACTCACTGTTCCCCAGACTCCATAATACTTTATTTCCACTCGGCCGGAAGTGTTTGTGTTTGTTCCTGAAAGGCGGACTTTGAAATCTACAAAAAAAGGCAAAATTGTTAAAATAATGGCAATATCATAATTGTTTTGCTTATAAAATGTTTAAAATAAAAGGCTAAAAGTTTTTTAAAAGTATTTTAAAACGTTTTCGACACTGTGGTCATCTTCAGTACCAAGATGAAGATGACCAAATACTTTAAAAAATTTTTTAAAAATCTTTAATGCCGTCGTCTTCGTCACTGCTACGTCACTGTCGTTGTCGATGTCACCTTTTGCAGTTATTCTGTTCCAATTGTAGTGGATAGTGGTATACTGAGCGCGGAAGGCACGAGGTAGATATTCATTAACCCACTAAACACCGAAATTGAAATATAGTATTAAAGCGTTTTAGCATATACTAGCGAGGTAACTTATCTATAGACTTTCCTCTCCAGACAAAAGAAAGGCTTGTAAGGAGAGAAAACTTTTATCAATTTAAACACAAAGCATGACAAAACTCGCACATTATTGTCGCAGCGTTAAAAAGGACCCTGAAATACTGACCTTGACATATTTAACTCATTTTATGTTGCCTCGGTGTTTGGAGTAATGACATTTTCTATAATTTCTACAACAACGTTATCCGAAACGGACGCGAAGCTACTGCACTTCCGTACGTCATTTTGTTTCGGTGTCATTTGTCTCATATCTACTATTTCTAAGCCAATCAAACCGCGCATAGCCAAGTTGGTACACACTAATCATTGTTATCAACACATCATTGTTATTGTCGCTGCAATAGCCTACTTGCAGGTGTTTGGAAGTATTTTAGCGCCAAAAATCACAGGTCACGGCGTTGGCGTGATCTTGAATTTTGTTGTCAAGCGGAATACGGAGATAGTGGAAAGACTGTGCCCTGTGATGTTCTGCGCTAAAAAAAGACCATTAAACTGCCTGCAATGAGGCTATCACTGTCAGTGTTATCATCATTACTTTCGTCGCTGTATTTGTTACGATCATTGTTATTGTTTGTGTCTTTATCATCCATTTTACTAATGTCACTGGCATTGTTATCATTTTTTACATTGTCACTGTAAATGTTATTGTCTTTCCTATCTTCATTGTCTTTGTTTACCCCCGTGCTTGTGTCACTGGTATTGTTATTATCTTTGCTCTCGTCTTTGTCAATTCTTTTATCAGTGTCATCGCTTTTGCCAATTTTGCAAAAATTCAGTTTTTAAATTTCTGTTATTAAGACTTAACATGGAAAGAAGTCCAATTGATTTCAGTTTGTGTGATAGAAAAAAGGACATAAAGGATCTTTTTTATAAGTTCTTTTTCTTTTCCGTAACTCCTTAACAAGACTTGAAGAAAGCTCCGATATTGTGTTTCCGTATCGCTGTCTAGGAATGGAAATTTTGAATAATTTGTTTTGCAAATATCTTGATTACTCACCATTAGATGAAGTAACTTTAGGTTCGCAAACTAATCCGGCATCTTCAAAATGACCCTGACAATATTGCGAATCTTGCGTTTTGTCCTTGGGACATTCGCTTAATTGTGTCTCATTCCCCCTGCATCTCATTCCCAGCTGGTTTACCTGTCCAATCCCCTGTCCGAAGACAGCACAACACGAGGCTATTATCGCTCGACCGAAGCCAAGTTCCCGGCATGCCACTTGGGCAGCGTTTAAATCCCAAGCGTTGTCACAAACTGTCCCCCAACGTTCATTGCGGAAAATTTCAAGTCGACCGGCATGCTTTGCATCACTTAACCCGATCAAACGTATTGTTTTTTTGACTCCTGGGAATTATAACATCAAAATAAAATAAAAAATAGTAAGACACCGTTAATTATTTGTTTCTTTATTTGACTGTAGTTAGACATAAAACGCTATTAAAAGGTACTGAAAATATATAAAAGGCGAGGTAAAATTACAAAAGTTTCCGAACGTTTTCGATTAAAAACCATAATCAGGGAATAAGGTTTCCGCCTATCGTTTGTGGTTTAAAAGTTCTAAGTTATTTTTATTATTAATAATAATAATAATAATATAAAAGTTCTAGGAGCATTATTCAAGCTCAATGCTCTTACAAAGCAGAATAGAAATCGAATTGTATTTGTATCTTGAGATGTTTTT
>JAOBRD020332149.1:0-21151 GCA_027575215.2 Hydrozoanthus sils | reverse complement strand
CCCCCCCCCCCCCCCCCCCCCCCCCCCCCCCCCCCCCCCCCCCCCGCCGGCCAAGGTGACTTCACCTCCTGTTGATGTTGTTGCTTTGGTTTTTTTATTTTTTCCAGCATCGAACTTATAACCGTTTTATTGCAGCATATTTGTACCTGTATACTGTTTTTAAACTAGGGAGGAGAACGTATACCTTGTATTACTCACAAATGTAATGCTAACCACAAATGTACTAAAGTTTAACCACAAATATAACAAAACTTAACCACAAATGTTATAAACGTTAACCATGAATGTAACGAAATGCAAATTATTCAACATCAGTGGACCAAAACTTTTAGAAGTGGTAGTTACCCTTTACATGCTTCAAACTTGAATGACAGGTCTTTGAACGTGGGGGGAGGGGTGAGGGACGTTAGCACTACCATAGCGACGAAGCTAATAAAAACGGGCGATTGTATGCCAATCAGTGCTCCGGTGTGGATGGCATAACGGCGGTTTTTCACCTATCGCTTTGAACACACAACTTCGCTTTTCTCCCACCCCTCTCCTCAACAACCACATTTCTCACCCTTACCCCCACGCTCAAAGACCTGTCATTCAAGTTTGAAGAATGAATTTATGGTTGATTGTTATCACATTTATGGTAAACGTTTTATTACATTCGTGGTTAAAATTTCATTACATTTATGGTTAGTATTACCGTCAGTGGTTAAGTTTATAACATTTGTGGGTGATACATAACCTGTCAGTTTTTTAAATGCCGTCCTCCTCCTTTTGTCTATATAAAATGATATCACACTGACAGTTAAAAATATTCAAGCGAAGAATGAAAGCTCTGTAGATTGTCCGGTTGTTTATTTTCATGTTGAGTGGTTTATTTGTGAACAGAGACAACGGATTCATTTTTCTTATTTTTTAGTTTTGACCTTAAAACATGACCGATTACATGGAAATTGTTTCAATTTCTTTCTCTATTGAGCGGTTCTACTACATAGACACACAGATTCCTGCAATCTGATTGGTTGATGCATGAAAGGGCGGGATTATTTTGTAATGCATGCGACCATTACCAAAAGGTGTTTTCATTTTTATCCACTCTATTTTATTTTTGCTTTCTCTTTTTTACTTTGATTCTGACTAAATTCGAAAAATCATATAATGAATATCTTTTGAACGTTATTCGCTCAGTCTTTGCTGGGAAATTTCACACCTCGGTTTTGTGGAATGAACCTTAGTTTGCTCAGTCTGCATCAAGCCTTGGGCCTGAAATTTCCTAGTAAAGATCTCTCTATAAACTGAAGAGTTGATAAGAAGTAGTGCTCGCACTGATCCCTGGCTTAAGAAGCTAGATTACTGCTGGGCCGGGATTTCTTCAGTAAGAAGATTGAAGAGCTGTACTGATGTAGCTTTGTTTTACGCGATTTCTTCCTTCCGTTAGTGTGTGATTCTAGGCTGTCAAAAAGATTGTCGGTTTGAGCTAAAGGTGAAGCACCAAGGCATTATCCGTGATCGATCCGTTGCTTTGAATAGCTGAATAGCTGAAAGCATTTTCCAGCAATGTGGAGCCTGTAAGTTGTTGAAACTAGCCAGCATCACTATGACATTTCACTGCAACCAATGTTTGTGTGTGTAGTTTTGTCAGTCACAGCATCTGGCAAGACACAGAGGTTAAAAGCTACTAGCTTTAGATAACATTTCATATAAGGTTACACACCATAAAGGGCTACACACCTTACAACATTACGTCAGTACCTTAACAGGCCACTTACCACATAAGGTTACATACAATGCATGATTACATACCACATAAGATTACATATCATATAAAGTTACATACCACACAAGATTACTTACCATGTAGGATTGCATACTGTATAAGATTACTTACCATATAAGGCTACATACAATGCATGATTACATACCACCATACAAGATTACTTACCATGTAGGGTTGCATAACATATAAGGTTACTTACCATATAAGGTTACATACCATACAAGGCTATTTACCATATTAGGTTACATGCAACACATGATTACATACCACATAAGATTACATACCATACAAGGCTATTTATAATATAAGGTTAAATACAATACAAGGCTACTTACCATATCTAGTTATACATACCATACAAAGGTATTTACCATATAAGGTACATACCATACAAGGCTACTTACCATATTTAGTTAAATACCATACAAGGCAATTTACCATATAAGGTTACATACCATTTAGGGCTATCATATGAGAATTACTCACGCCTAGGCCTGTAACCAATGCATTCCATCTTTCAATTACTCACTCGCTTGAAATACCACATACTACGTGAGTTCAGAATGGATAGGAAACTATGCTGCAACTTTTCTCAGCAAAGACAGCGTATAAAAGAGCTGAAGTTTGTTGAGTAGATAAACAGAAAAATGAAAATGAAGTAAATACGAAAATCACAAGGCGATGACCGTAGGGAAAATTTAAAAAACTAGGGTTTTATAACCCTTCTGGGTTCCCCCTTCCCAGCTGTCTCGCAATACCAACGTCCGATTGTAAGCGAACCCTCAACAACGTGATTTACGTTTTTGCAAGATTCAATGGTGAGCATTGTTTTTCGGGTGTCTTACCTTTACTCACACGAGCATTGCAACTTCTGCGAGAAAGTTCCCACAGGCCCCCCAGCAGAACAAATCCTGCAACGATTGCTGTTGTGTAAATCAAGACTTTGTCTTCCGCCTTAAACCCTTCATCAACAGGAAAAGAACTGGATGCGTTGGCTTTCCTCTTGTCGAATTCGACTGCGTAGCGACGTCTACGATACTATTCAAAACAAGAAAAAAAAACCATTCTTTTTTCCAACTTATTCATTTATTGTTAAAATAAATCAATTAGAAAGCTTTTTACAGCAATGGCTCAACACCTTTTATATGAAATTCAAAACAAAGGTAGAGCAGAATTTATAACAGATTAAGAAAAATAGCACTAACACTAACGGAGAAATCAAACTACGTGGTAGTCGTTCAAAGCATGGGACTGTGTACTGAAAGCTTCAAAGCACGTAATCAGTGCAACACATTTTCTTTGATAAGAAAAGTTTCGGGTTAAGTCAAATTTTATCTTTAGACTCTTATTACAAAAAAACCCATTTCTAGCTCACGGAGGAATAACAGTTGTTCCCATCAAGAAAAACAGCATTAGTGACAAAGATTAAATGTCATAAGAGTTCCTCGGCACTCCATTTACAACCAGTATGTCCTTAAGTATAGTGACTGCTAAGATACATGTTCATTTGAAATTAAAACATTTCACGACATAGCAGCTAAATATGATCGCATCGGTATTGTTGAACAACTGGAACAACTGGAAACTCTCAAACTAGGCCTTATCACTCAAATTTCGCAAGACAGAACTGGATTTGAATTTTCTCAAAAACCGTCCGCAATCTTTCAACGTCACACCGAAGTTTGTGAGAGTGAAAATACCC
Organism: Hydrozoanthus sils; assembly: GCA_027575215.2. Classification (NCBI taxonomy): domain Eukaryota; kingdom Metazoa; phylum Cnidaria; class Anthozoa; order Zoantharia; family Hydrozoanthidae; genus Hydrozoanthus; species Hydrozoanthus sils. Next base: position 17,678 of record JAOBRD020332149.1, on the reverse strand, counting down.
AACGTTAACCATCGGGACACTACCTCCATTCACAAACATCTGCTAAAAAATGCCGTAACGAGACGCTCAAAGGAATCACGAAAGCTTTGTCAGGTTCGAGACTCACTATCAGTAAGTAAACTCAGGAATGTACTAACATGATTGGATTTCTACGTTTTCAAACTAACTCTTTCCTGCAATGTCAAAAAAGCGGCTAACAAAACAATTAAGAGACAGCAAAAATCTTGAAAAACTCACACGTAATATTGCCCCTCCGTTTACCTCAGATGAAACTGTGACGAACATCTCGTCCACAAAACTCACACAAGAACAACTGGAAACTCTCAAACTAGGCTTTAATTATTCCATATGTCCAATCAGAGTAAACAAATCCGATATCTTTAGTTGCTTCGAACGCATCTACTACACTATGCACAAGAATCAATCTCAAGGATACGAAAATGGCGGGAAAACTGCAGCTCATTTGTCACACTTGGCACACAGTTACGTTTCCTCATTCAAATCATCCGAGAACGACTTCAAAAGACACAAAATCTTGAAAGGGCTAAAAAGTATTAACAACATCGTTATTCTTAAACCGGACAAATTGCTAGTGTCACTAAGTACTTAAATATTAACAGTCCAGTTACGACAAATAACGAACCAACACTTAATAATAAGCATTATTTCAAACTTTCAAACTTCCATACACGTACACAGGTTGGTTTTTCAAGCCACACACAGAAACGCATCAATTACCTAATGTCTTATGTAATAATACTTAAATAGTTATAGTATTCTCGTCTTTCAAAATAGGTAGTTTGCTAAAAGTGAAAGATCCTATCTTTAATATTTAATTGAAAAAAATTGTATTTAGGGTTTAACTAATATGGCAATGGTGGTCAGTCAGTGCAGGTGAAACAGTGTGAGGAAAAATATGATATGGTGCTGCGGTGTTAGTGAGTGCAACTAATATACAATTTAATGACAATACATATTGCTAACTTGTGAGTAGAAGGACATGAGGGAGTTAGCGTTTACAGCTGTCGGGGGAAAAGAATTCAAGTAGGGAACGGTTCGTACAAAAAAGAATACTTATAAGCGTCTACAGAGGTGTATGGATGGATAAATGCTCGATCGTGATGTTTGTCTTGCCCTGGTTCTGCGCTCGGTGGGAACGAGCTCAAGGGGAGGGCGGGACGATAACTGCCCTACTCTTGATTTTATAGAACAGCGCCAGGCCGTGCACCGTGCGGCGAGACTGTAGAGATGACCAACCAAGGTTCCTGATCATTGATGTTACACTGCTGGCACGGTTGTTATCACCGCAGACAAATCTGGCAGCTCTTCTTTGGATGCTTTGCCTGAACTGGGCCTAGTGGGTGATTTGACATGTTGGGTTTGACCATACTTGTTGGTCAGCTCTATAGGTCATGGTCACAGGGATGAGCTGGGATCTCTTTGTGTAGATCAAGGTTATGTCAGTCGATCCCTCCACAATTCTAGTCGGCTGCAATTATCAGTTGGGGTGGTTTGGAAGAGTGGCACACATTACTTAGAAAATCGTCTAGTACCTCAAGCGAGTCAGAGTTAGAAGACGGTGGTGTATAGTAACTTGATATGAGTAGTTTCTTTGTTCTGGGAAACTGCAAAGAGACTGTAATAATTTCGCTCTGGTCCACGTCTAAACATTGTTCGTGTATGGCTGCCAAGTCATTGCACATGGCAATAAATACTCCCCCTTCAGTAAGTGTTCTGTCCTTTCTGTACACTTCATATGTATCCGGAAAAACAGAGTTTGTTGGTATAGTCGAATCTATTTTGGATTCACATCCCAAGACTATGTCAGGTTCGTGAAAGTCTAAGAGTGCATGAAAGTCAGATTTCTTAGCAATGCTTTTGAGGCTGTTACAATTTAACGAGATAACCTTCAGCTTCCTCCTCTTTACCTTGGTTGTAGATAATTGTCCCCAATGGACTCCGCTGGTCTGTTGTGTATAAATTTTCTTGTGCAGGCTGTAACGCCTGTTATATCGGAGAGACATCTCGGCATTTTAACACAAGAATAAGAGAATGTTTAAAAACGGATAGGGCCTAACACATTTACAAGCACTTAAATAGCTCAGAAAGATGCCATTCAGTCTGCAACGTACACTGTTTCGAAATAATCGATCAGGCGTCAACTCATTATGATTTGTAAATCAAAGAAGAACTGCATATCCTTTGGGAAAAGACCTCGCTGAATGTTCAAGTCAAACAATTTAATACCAAACTTGCACTATAACATGCCACGTACCATTGTATTCCACATAATTCTATTATATTAGTATCTATCACTATTGTCATTATTCTTCCTATATATACAATACCATTAACAAATTCATTAAAGCACTGACGAAGTCAGAAGACGCTGCCGAAACATGCCTGTTATAAAACTCAAAATTGTTGTGTATGTGTTAAAAATATTATAATATGCTACTCAATCGTTCATTTGGAATACATGTAGAAATGTCAGAATTTCAGAGAATATCCTTACATTTTTGTGTGGGATACCTGTGGTATCCCACACTAATGCCATCCTCTTACTTCGGAAGCTGCACGAAGTGTGCGCGAATAAGCCCGAGAGTTCATCGACGGCATGCAGGGGATACGAGAACTATTAAAACGAGGAGATATGAATACAGATCGACTAGACTACATATGGCCGAGCTAAACGCGACAATTGTCTCAGTTGACAGGTTGAGCTTGTGTGCTTGTAAATGTGGACAAGCTGCGAGTGACAGGAGGTAAGTCTTTCATAATTTGGCAATGGAGCCTTTGATATTTTCTCCTTTTGCTTATCATGGTTTCAAAGGATCGTTGAACGACTTTTCCAAGAGTTTTGAAAAGCTTTTTTCCATTTATAGGCGGAAATTATCGAAACAAAACGATCGAATCGTGCTGACTGGCCGAGTCACATGGCGACTTGTCAAGTTGTACGTCCATGTTCACGAACCAAGTACCCCTCAAGTAACATTTTTTTAAAATAAACTATATTTTGGTTTGTTAAGTTTCCACTTAATAAGGGTATCAGTTTCAAAACAAATTGTGTTTCAAATGTTCGTATACATGAACTCTGAACAGAACAACCAAATTTTAAACAATGAGTTCATATTTGCGAATACTGCACGCAAGCTAAATTTGTTATGCAGGATGCCTGTAGTATCTTACATTAAGGCTGTTGCCTCTGTTAGTCAGGCTAGACTTTCCAAAGCTGGACGAAGTTTGCCCCAATAAGCCCGGGAAGTTAACAACAGCAGAACTATTAAAACTAAACAAACAAATACGATAATAGATTGACTATAGATTCATACTATCGGCTGAACAAAACACAAAAACTGATTGACAGAAGCACCTGTGGTATCCCACACATGTAGCCTTTGGCTACCTATTATTAATTGGAGGGATAATATACAAAATGCCTATCTTATGAATCTGTTATAATTCTATACCAATTTTCATAGAAAATAAGTACCTAGAGCTAGGTTGTTGTTTAGAGAGGGACTAATTGACAAAGTTTTGGCCCAGGGACAGGGTTCTTTCTTAATTGCTGGTTTTTATTCACAACCTTAGTCTTAGAGTGATTAAAACGTATTTTGTCAAAGTTTTGCTTTTAGTTAAGAACTTGAAAACTCTACAAATCCACTGAATAATTCTTCCATTTGGTTGCTGGAAAGTTGTCAACAAAGCTATGGTTTTAGACTCGCGAGTCTTTTCTAGATTGTATTAAACTAAAACGAGTCACAAAACACAAACGAAATTTATAATGATGACTTGAAATGAAAAACAAAAATTTCAGAACTTATTGTTTTTATTTTGGGGGTATTTTTTTTTTCTTAAAAATGAAAAGCAAGCAATCAGTTCAACCCCAGAAGAGCACACATCATTCCCTACGAAGTATGGATAAACCTCATAATTTTGAAAATGGCTCTGAACTGACTAGGCCTTTTAATTTCTGTTTAGTTGAAAATAAAGTGTTGAATATTTTCATACGTCTGCAAAAATTATAAAAAACAAAGTATCGTTTTTATGAAAAGCTGCGTACTTTGCGTCCACATATTGTCAACTGTTTTGGCCAATTGTAGTTTTTATTTGGTATTATTAGTAACACAAGAATGTTTTTGTTTCATAGGCACTTTAAAATGGGCGAAACAGTGTTTATAGCTATAAAAACTAGAAAAAGTGTAACATATCTCAATTGACTCACAACTGCCTCTGCGATGAAGTCAGCTATCCCTCGCTGAAAACATTTTGAAAAGCCTTCAAATCCACTTGTGTTACCCGAAGCCGAGAAACCGATTGCGATGCGGTGGTCGATGACCTTTTCAATCCTTGTTGCAGGCTTAGAGGAGGACGTTGCATAATATGTTTTAACATCTAAGTAGTTGTAAAGAATAATAAACGGTAAGGATGGATTTGCCATCTCTCGGCTAAGGCTGGGATAGTCCATTTCTGAAAACAAGAAAATGATAAATAGAATGAAACAAAAGATACTTGAATAGTATAGTGGTGCATCTATGTGAATGCATGCGAGTTTGTCTATTGACTGGCTCCATGATGGTCTGGCATTTGACAAAAACTGGTCTCGTTCGGAAATGATGAATAAAGGTCCAATCTTGCGTCCAACCAAGGACCGACTGACACAGTAAAAAGAAAGTTTTACCCAGTTTTTACTGATACGTCTAGCACTTTTACGAACCTAGTCGGAATCTACTTTCCTGCTTTAATCACAAGTGCCAAGGTTGCCTTTCCACAAACGCAGTTGATTTTATCAGTTTTTATTGAATGTATTTCTGATATAATTTCAAAAGCATTCGATTTGCTGGGCATCTTTACGTGTCATCCATCTATATTTCTTGTCGTTGGTTTGCCAACCATCTTTATTGCTCGTTTCAAACTGCTTGCTATCTTTTTTTCCCTTGCTTTTGTCGAGTTTTGAAATGCTTGCTATTTTAACTTTTCGGGTTGATATTTGCAGATGACTTTTTTTCTTTTGTTTTCAACTTGCTCGTCATCTTCATTTATTGTTTTGTATTTGCCAGTCTTCTTTATTTCTAGTTTTGGAAGTGACAGTCTTCTCTGCTCTCGTTTTGATTTGCAAGCCATTTTCTTGGTATTTATGATAAACCGAAACAACCAATAGAAGAATCTGGTTCATACTTGTGACATAAGCACAAGCACAAGTACAAGCACAAGTACAAGCATAAGGAACCGCTGTTCACACACGTAAAATAAGCAAAAGAAAATAAAAAAACGCAAGCACAAAGTGGACTGTGAAAACATTCTTACGCTTGTTGTTTTTTTACGGATGTTGACACTGGCGATACCAACGACATAAGCATAAGCATAAGCACAAGAGAAAGAAAGTGTTTCTTTTTCTTGTGCTTGTTCTTGTGCTTATTTCACGCATGTTCACACTTGGATTTTTATGTACTTGTGCTTGTGCTTAATTGTGCTTATCTCATTTTCTTGGTATTTATGATAAACCGAAACAACCAATAGAATAATCTGGTCCACACTTGACATAAGCACAAGCACAAGCATAAGGAACCAGGCTTTAAGCTTATGTTACACGATGCAGTTTTTCGCGGTACTTCACGACGTTTGGTTTTTCACACGCTTTTTTTTACAAGAACCAGAAAAATTAGTCGAGGCTCGTTGTTTTTAATTTATTGGCGATTTGAGCTCAAAATTGTTCTTAAATTGTTCTTATTTCTATGTGTGGTTTAAATCGAAGAAAGCTGAACCTACGGTATTGCAAAACATGTACTGGAAAACGAATTTGATCAATTCATCCCCACGGATTTGTCGTAGATTCGCTAAGCCATTTTCCCGAGACGATTTCCAGTGTAGTAATGATAAACTGCGAACTATCTCTTGTTATAACCCACCCAATAATTTTCGTGCAGTCTCATTGGATAAAACGCGTCACGTGGTACAAAATCGGAAGTAGGTTATCAGCGAATATACCCCTTCCAATTTGATAACTGCCCTGCAATTTTGTCGGCCCATTTAAATTAAAACAACAAATGTTATTTTTCAAATTTTGAACAAGTTGGTATTGATAGACAATAAAATCAATCATTTCTCCGAGTCTAACAACAAAGATTAAAACAAATAAACCCCTTTTTGGCTCACTCGGCTGATAGATTGTCCTCAAAATTTCTCAGTTGCCCTCGAAGCTTCACTTCTCGGCCAACTGTTCGTTTTTCGGACAATCTATCAGCCTCGGACATTATCCTCCGATATACCAGTGAGCCAAAAAGGGATTTATTTGTTTTATAACCCTCCCAATATTATTTTTTCTTCGATAAAACTTTGTGTACAATTGAAGAGATGAAAAATTCATTCTTGTCCACACTAACTGAAGTTGGATGGAGTGTAAACTCTCAGTTTTAAGCTTAACCCTTTCACCACTGGGCATTTTGCTCGCACCAGTGCCCTCAACCCCGCTCATTTTCAGATGTTGTTTCCAAAGTGAGTGTATCCAGTCCAGTACCTCAGTGTCGGTGAAAGCCAATTATATTCAACTTGTTCTTGAATTGTTCTTAAATCTTAGCCAATCTGAGAATCCTTTGAAAAAAAACATGTACTTTTCTTATGCAAGTATTTCGGGCAAAGCATTAAGCGTTTTAAAAACAAATCATTATATCACAAGTTTCTTATTCATCTAATTTAAGCCATAGAAATAATTTTTGATACTTTCCACTGACCGGCCACGTACCTTAGTTTGAGCTGTACTTACCAAAAAACTCGGCTCCAAGGTTAAACTCCTGCTCCAAGTACGACTTACCGCCCAAAACAATACCAACCTACAACAGAAAATGATAACTTTACAAAAAATATAAACGATTGGTTGCTAACATTTCCACGAATTGACTCGTTGCAAAACACTTTATATGTGAATGTGGAAGCCATTTCAAAGCCAATTAAACACTTCAGATGACTCACAAGCAACTGACAAGTACAAAATTGTTGGTCCTGAAATGTGCGTAGAAAGTAAAAACATGATTACGAAGGTATCTAAACAAATAAAACTTAGAAGATCGAGGATATAAGAAATGTCGCTTCTCAAGCACGAAATCATCAAAGAGTTTTCGATTCGAGCGACTCAAAACACCAAACTTTGAGTGATTGATCTGGATGAGTTGTTTTCTCCCTCTCTGCTTCCGCTAGCCCGAACAAACAAATATTTACTTGAGTTAATGAACACATTATCTTAACTGCTAGAGATGTGTACGAGAGAATTTGATTTGGTTCGAAGTCATAATTTCGTCGACATTTTTTAACCATGTTTTAAAACGCAGAGCAGAGTTGTGTCGCATTTAGTTTTGTTTCTTTTGTGGTTCAGCCTCCATCAGGGAAAGGTTATTACAGAAGGTTTACGACAGCAAACTCCAGGTTGTCTCAATCTGGTAAGAAATGTCTTAATATGTGGTGATATTCAGGAAAACCCTGGATCAGGAAGGAAGAAAACGTTGCCAAAATACCCGTGTAGTGAGTGCAAAAAAACCTGTAAGGAATAATCAAGATGCTATCTTATGTGCTGGTTGCAACAAATAGTCGCACGCTAAATGTATACAAATGTCCTCAAGGATTTTCCAGTCTTATCTAAGCATGCCTAACATCGAATTGACCTGTACGAACTGTACTCTACCTCCACTAAGTGTAATCAACGAGAATCTACTTGAATATGCAAATGATCGCCGGACGAAGAAGATTATGCAAATAGAGCGAAGGTTAGTCCCATAGGGGATGTGTTTTCAGAGACCGTGAAATCAAGACAAAAGGATTGCAGAAACCTATTATCGTGGTTAAGTAGAAATTTAACAATTTAAAGCAAAAGACACAGCACCGAAACAACACTAATAAAAATGGTAGAAAATTGGAAAAGAGCTAACGACGATCACAAATTTGTCGGGATATTGTCGACCGATATGTCCAAAGCCTTCGACTCCTTACATCCGCCACTACTACTGAGTAAATTTGACGCATATGGTTTTTCAAACTCAGCAACTGATCTTACTAGATCTTATTTTACCAACAGAAAATACGGGGTCAAAATTGACTCAGATGTAATAAGTGAGTGGAAAGAGGTGTCAAGGGGATTTCCCCAAGGATCAAAATTTGGCCCATTACTTTGGAGCATGTTCCAAAACGATCTAAACTTAAATGCGAAGGAATGCAACCTAACTATGTACGCGGACGTTTACCAGTTGCAGAACAGACGGCTACAGGACACTGCAACTCTCATGTATAAAGTAAAGCATGATCTATGTCCTACATATATCAAAGAGATATTCCAAAGCAAAACTAATAACTATAGTTTAAGAAACTCAAATTTTATAATCCCTAGATTTAGTACCATTACATACGGAAAACACAGTTTGAGATACCTAGGCTCTGTTCTTTGGTCAAAGTTAGACGAGAAAGTGAAATGCTCGGAGTCTGTATCAAGTTTTAAAAACATTATTAGAAAATTAGATCTTGTTGGAATGATGGAGGATAACTGTAAAAACTGTATATTATGTAGCAGCTAAAATTGGTTAATGACAGGTGTTTCTTTGAATGTTTTTTTATCAATTTTACCAATTTTTATTAATTTATAATTTTTTATCAATTTTCATAATAGTAGGAGTTTTGGGAGGGGGAGTAGGGAAATTTCTTTTCTTTTACTTTTATTTTTTCTTTGATCCAATAATTATTAATCATTGGCACAGGGATAGGGTATAGATTGAATAGTTTATTTTATCGAATTATTAATATTTTATCGTTGTTTTTAAGTTATGAACTTTATAACAGTTAGGTGTTCCCAGTTAGCTTGCCATTCGCATGTAAGCTAGAACGATTGACACGTTAATAAAGTTATTATTATTATTATTATTATTATTATTATTATTATTATTATTATTATTATTATTTTATAACCCCTTATAAATTTAGGCGTCAAAAAATAGACTGACAAAGGTCTAGTTGCTTTTAACGAAAATGACACACTTTCGCGTGCACGTACGTACAAATTCAAGTCATTTTGTTATTTTGAGACAAAATCAGAAAACATAAATCAGAATTTTATTCAATTTATGTTCTTTAGCAGCAAAAGAAATATAGAAAAATCTTTGCCAGTTTATTTTTTTCACTGCAACTGCAGAAATAGCATAATACTGAAGAAATTTCTATTTCCCCACGAGAAATAGAAAAGTTTTTGAAGCAAATACATATACTCGCTAAGTAAAAGAAAAAGGTTTTCACTATTTTCTGTTTCCTATTTTCTGTTTTCTATTTTCTATTTTCTGTTTTCCTTTTTCTTATTTCTGTTTACTATTTTTTTAAAAAAAGACTTTCACTTTGGTTTGATGCCGAAGATTTGTACTTCAGCTCACATTAAAATGGCCAATACGAAACTAGTAAAAATCATCTTAAGTTACACGCCTTTTGTGAGTCGCTCTGCATGATTCGTAAAACCAGCAGTACATTACTGTCACTCCAACTTCCTCTTCTAACATCTTTGTAATTGGCTTAGATTTAAATGGACTTGAAAAATGGGGGATACTTTCCCCCCTACCACCTTGGAAAAGAAAATTCTCTTTCGCTTCGCGACGAGCGCCCTCGCCAAACCCAGATCAATTTCGTGCTGTTGTAAAAGTTGCATGGCGCTCGTGCGGGATTCTGGCGGAGGAATCAGTCGCTGCTGGCTGGTTTGTCCTGCCCTTGTCGATGGAAACTGATAACTGAATGTTGTCCCCGCTTGCGTGCAGTGCCGGTACTATTATGTTAGACTGTTTACTGATCCAGAAGACGGGGTTCCAGTCACCTCTTGGTCGCCAAAAACTTCATACACAACATCCTTGTTGACAAACTGGTAGTTCGGGGTAGAACTACGTTTAATTTTGCTGCCAACCAAGTATAAAGTTTAAAATTCGAGCTAAAACTCGAACTGTTGCCTCATTTAGTCGAACCTTCAACGCAGTCTTTCGGCCTTTGTTCCTTATTTTATTCTCCATCTTATAGAAAATAAATAAGAGAAAATAGAAAATAGAAAACAGAAAATGAAAATTAGTTTTCGACACCTGTTTGTGCTCAAATACAGACTGCCCTGTTCCAATGGCGTATTGTCCAAAATGGTGAGACAAAGTAAGCTTTAACAGAGATGAAACATTTGGAGTAATAGATTTTTATAATTGTAGAAAATACCTTCTTCGCAAACATGTTAACTTCTTGTGGTATCTCACTGGACGTAAGGTCTGCTGTCATTTGAGCAGAAAACATGGAAAGTATGATGGTGCCCGCGAGCATCCACAGTATAGCGGACACCCGACCAAGACACGTTTTCGGAGCGATGTCTCCATACCTGCGAAGACATGAGAAAAGATCGGAGAGTCGAACTTTAAATAAGCACAACATCAACAACAACAAAATAACAAATCTTAAGGGAAACAGCTTGGTGGCCTTCTAAGAGGTTGGCTACCTTGAATGAAGTGAAACAACAGCTTCTATTCCTTCATTTATTATTTATTAATAAGATTTCTTGTGAGCGTTGTTGTTGTTTAGATTTCTTTTGCTTTATTATGTCTCTACAGGACCAAGGGATATTTTTTAATTGGTCCACAAAATTCTAACATTTGCATCAGTAGCGCTTTTAGATGTTTCATAAATTATCATCCAACATAGTGTAAAAGCTTTTTAAGGTAGCATCAGTATCATAGGCCATACCCTACTGTTGTCATGGTAACGAATGCCCACCACACGCCTTCCCCGGCTCCCTTGTGAAATACAGAGGGAAATTGTTCCTTGTTGACTCGGAATTCCTAAAAAGTAACAACAAAGGGTTCTTACACAAGATGCGAGTTCTTAATGACATATTTTAGGATGCTTTATAGTTACTCCAGGTTTTAGATTTATGCAAAGAACAGCAACATTCAAAAGGAGATGTTTTGTTTTCTAGAGCACCTTAGTCTAACAGTAAATGAAACACGGAAGATGTAGCATTCGAAGTATGAGCGTAACCTGCTCCAGTTCTTGTGTTTCAAGCTAGTTTCCTTTTGTGATTGACCGAAGGCTTGCAACATGCTGTATTAAATACTTCGATCATCAGAACTATCTTCGAGCTTCCTCACCATTTTTTCGCCGGTCTGGTTTGAGCTTTATTGTGCGGAGGAGGTTGGAGGTTTTCTTTTTGTGGAGCTCTCACTGCATTAGTTTGAACTCTTCCTTGTCTGTTAACAAATACTGAATTACACATTATGTACAGCTCGTCTCGCTCTATCACTGAAAGATCTAGACCTAGATGAACTGATACACCCAAAGACCCGCGAATAGTTTCTGAAAACATGTAAGACTTGTTTAATTAAGCTGTTGATTTTTTTTCAAAGTAAATTCCGGTATTAAGGCATAGGCAAAATTCTAAATAGAAATAGAGCCAAGTCCGTTCTTATCAAAAAGGGAGACAAAACATTCGTCAGATGCAAAAATAAACCGCGTTGAGAACACATGTCAATTTGTTCAGCCAATCATGTTGCCGCCCACCGCGAGTAGGAGGGAAAATAATGCTTTTGCGCATCACAAATTGATTTCGGTTTATCCATCTCGACGTGTGATTAAGAAGACACTTTGTTTGTTGCTGCATCCTAGAAAAGAAAAAAAAAACAACACCGACAAGATATCGTGTCGATCTTTGTGTATTAACTCTTACAAAAACAATGGAGCATTCCATTTAAAAAGTCTAACCTGTTTAACTTCGATCAGAAAATCAAATCATCTGCAGGAAAAAAGGCGGTCCAATATTTCATCGTGTCAAATCTCTTAATGGTTCAGAAGTTTTAATGCTTTTTAAAAATGTCTAAGGGCCGCCATTTTATTTTTAGTATTTGTGGGAGTCGAAGTCTCGGTCAGTATTCTTTTCAATTCCTTGGTTTTTAGAAACCTTCAATGTGGAACTTGAGCCACAAGTTTTTTTAAATCTTACAGAAAGGAGATTCGGCTAAACTTTATAATAAGAATTACATAATAGGAACTTTGGCAAGTCGATAGAAACTTTTTATTCAGCAATAGCGGTCCCTAATTCAAATTCAGCTAATCACCAAAAATGATTTCGACACTTGTTCGACTTACGATAAAAACGTCGAGTTTAGTCATTAAAGTGTTCAGCATTTTAGTATGAAAACTGACCAAAGTGCGAATAAATCTGAAAACGACTCATCCGAAAACTTTAACACCAAGAATAGAAACATTAAACAAGATGCTGAAACAAACATTTTCCCTCCAGTAAACTTAACGTCTAATGATTTAAAGACCAGTGGGTTGTCTTCAAATCCTTTTCTTTGACGAAAAGCCGCTGGAAATGGCTGGTAATTGGTTGCGCTCTGTGGGTTAAGGCTGACTTTGAGCGCCCCGTCGATAATTGCTTCAAAGCCAACTATTCATTTTTCTAGCTGTTTATACACGTATATTTTCATATTTACTTTCCTCCGGAATACATAAGTAAAAACATTGTATAGTTAAATCAGCTTCTTTGTTTGATTCAATACAATTTTTCACCAAAATTTACTTCCAATTCAAACGATTTTAGTTTTTAGTGGACGTTCAGCAAGTTTAGTTGCTTCTAGATAGGTTTTAGGAATGAAGCGAGTTGTGATTTGGTGTTAAGCACTCTTTGCACCTGTTAACTAAAACTTTAAATAACAACTTTCATCAATGCAATTGTTTGCTTTCGCACATTTTATCCATTGAATATGTCAAAACTTGCTCAATAAAGACATGATAAGAAATAAAAAAGTACAATTCCTGCATTGTTTCTAATAATTTTTGCCCTGTTCAGTTGTTGCACTGCACAATTCGTTAGTATCTTACAAAGTTATTTAGACGATCTTTGTATTAACATTATTAGTTTAAAGAGAAATCTGTTTTAGTTTTAGGACAAATTCCTAAAGGTGCATATTCCGATGCTTTAAGTCAACTTCTGGTAATGAATTTGCATTAAACCCAATGGAATAAAGTTTTCTGTAATTAGAGCAATCATAACTGACTAGATTGCCTAAGCTGCTGATTGCAGTATTCTTTGTTCAAAAACCATCGAATTATTCCAAACAGATACTTGAAAAATTTCAAGAAGTAAAAAAAAATATGAAAAACTATCAATATTTTCTTAAAGAGCCTTACCAAAGCCCAAGTCAAAACCCCAAAACCAGCAGCCATCACGAATGCCAAAAGGAGCAGCTTCCATGACTTGCGCACCATGTTTACAGCGTTAAAACTGCCTTGCTTCAGCTCATCTCCGGTAATTGGTACAAGTACTGCTGGTCCAGGAGAATCGTACAATCCGATAAACGGTCGCTGGTATTGCTCGGTTTCTTTTTTATTTGCAAAAACTGGGAAATAGAGTGACAAGTGAGGGCTTCTATCTCTTCGAATAAGCATCTCAACTTCTTCTGAAGAGGTGACATTCATTTTGGAGTAAGTGAGTTTCAATGAAGGACAACATGTCGGTAAAACCTGTGCGATGTATCTTACAAGAAACCCTGATTCGTTCTTGTGCGTAGGGTGTGTGTAGATTTCTGGAGGATAAGCCAACCAATTTATGACGGACGTCGTGGATTGCGGACAAAGAAGAGATTCTGACTTTGCATAAAACCGAGAAATATACAGAAAGAGGATTAGTTTCGCAAAAGTTTTGCTACTCAGTCTCATTTTCGAGAGATATTGTTTGAATGCAAGGTTAAAGTATAAAGCTGCTCGATATTTGTTTTTGGCTTTGGTCTCAACGTGTTATAATCAATTCCCTGTCACTGAGTGCGGAAGTGACACGGCGAAGATGGAAGATGATTGGCCACTCCAAGGACAAGATAGAAACTTCCACAGCAACATAGCGATGGACGCCGGAGGGGGGGTGGGGGAGGGGGAAGGAAAAGGGGATGACCACAAACAACTCGAAGATGTACAGTAGAAAAAAGAGGGGGCAGCAGGAAGGAGCTAATGGGACGAAGCGCAAGTGACTGCGGCAAACAGGAAGGAATTGAAGAACTCTGTGAGTGTGGAAGACTTATATACCTCCAGCCGAGCAGAAGACTGGTAACAAGTAAGAGCTAAACTTACCTGAGACATCAATTTTTTCTATAATTGTTACGCATTTGTGTGTAAAAACATTAAAAAATTATTAAGGGACTAATTTGAAAGTTACAGTGTGCCTATCTTGCTGAATGTTCTAGAGTTGCATGGTTTCACTTAAGAACAAATGCCATGGCCACTGAGAGAACATAGCCGGTTTTAGCTCCAGGACAAAGAGGACAGAGCGAGGAAAAGGCCTTCCAGTGACCTCAACTAGATGGAGATTTTACGAGACCAGTTCTGGAGTTAATGCATAGCTGGTAATGGGAGTCAGAGAACACAACATTAGGTAGTTTATCTGAGGATGTTCATTTGATATAGGTGCAGCTTCTATCTACGTGTGTAAGGAATGTTTACGAATAAATAATTTTATCTGTTTTAGTCATTAAAACGACTTAGCTAATAATTCTGCGCAATGGTGGAAACAGATGTGAAATCAGTTTTCGAATGTACACAATCTACTGATTGCACATCAAATATTTTTCACCTCATTTTGGAAAAAACTGCTTTGTTTCAAAAACAGCTGCCGTGATTACTAAGCGGTTAACTAAGTTTCGACAACAACTATGAAAAAAAAAACCCGTTAAAGAGAGAGGGATCCGAAATATGGATAGTTTACCTTTTGATCAAGCCGTTGAGAGCTAAGAATCTATGCAGACTGAGACTTTGAGATTAAATAGTATAGAGCACCTTAAAAAGTAGGGCCGTATCAAGCCTTGGAAAACTGGGGGGGGGGGCACAACTGAGCCCCAAAGGCGCGATTCTTCTAAGAGGGTTCGGGGGCATGCTCCCCCGGGCTATTTTGAAAATAGATTGTTTCAAAACTTATTTCCTGGGTTTTAAACACCGTTTGAAGCAAAGTCAGAGTGTCTAAAACTTAAACAATACTTTCCGCTTTCTCAGACTTTGCATGGGTATTTTGAAGAGTGAGTGTAAAGTGAAGATCAAACAAAACAGCAAATGCCATGAGAATATGACTTAGGCCTTGAGTGTTGCGCGTAAAATTGTATCGAACGCAATCACTGATGTGCCCTACTGGGTACAAGCCTGGAGCACCTCGAATCGTAAGCCACTTGATCACAAAACTTTTTGATTATTCAAGTCGTTATGTATGCAGAAGCTACTTTTAACCTTGGAATAAAAAAAAATCGCCGTCTCAATAATAGAAAAGTGATGCTGTGGTACGAGAGTAATTCGACAGAGCTTTCGACACCGTCCCCAGTTAAATATGATAGAATTATGAAGAATGTGTGTTTACCCAATAATAAACCAAAAACGATTCATTACAAAACACAAACAATTGTTTTGAAAACGTCTTTGGGCATCTAGAAGGACTACTGATCTGGAATATTGTTATTGTCTCGTTAAGCCCCCTTTTCCCTCAGTAAACGGCCGGAAGTTGGTGAAAGTGTAAAAGTGGACTGATGGACCAGTCATTTATGCTTTTATGGTCGGTAACCACTAATTTCTCTCACACAAGTTGGGGAAAAAATTGGGGGGGCACGGCCCCCCCGGCCCCACCCCTTGCTACGGCCCTGAAAAAGATTATAAAAGAAGAGTGTTTAAAAACAGTTTCTGTCACAGTTCTTCTTGCTCCCAAGCTTCAACTTTTTCAGACACAAATTTTACGAAACTACAATCAGCTTTGATGAACAAAGACCAAGAAGTCAAACAATGTTTGAAAATGACAACCGTGAGACTGTTTTTGTTCTGGACTGAATTAAACGATTGTTCAATGTGAAGCTAAAGAAAATTAAAGGCATCTTCTTTATAAATACGATGTTGATGTTCCTGTCTGGACAGTTCACTTGAAGAAATAAAAGGGAATCGCTTTGACGTTGGGCTATATACATTTTTGTGTCTCTTCTTGTGTCCCATCTGATAAGAAAAACGACCAATAGAAACGGTTAGCTCATTGTCTTACGGTTTAGAAAGAAATGAAGATACTTTGAGCGACTAAACTGAGAATCTATCTACAGTAGCAGAACATAGGGCATTTTTGAGTTGCACATAAACTTGCCTAAATTGCAAAAAAATGACGTCAGCTCTAAATAAGAAAACTATGTACACGATGAAATGAGTTGGGAAATGACGTCATCCCAAAATGCCTTACTGGCTTAAACTATTTTAAGTTCGGGCCCAACCAGTTAATTTTTGCAACACAGTCTCTTTTTTGTAAGAATGTCTAGCTGAATGATCCACAGGCAGCCCATGCTCCCGTCACGATGTTTGAACGCCAATCGAATTTTTGAAAGCAAACGTATGGGAAACTTGAATTTTGTATGTTGTTACTCCCAAAATGCAATAAAATCATTTATATTACATTCTGTTATCTAGTAATCATAACTTCTTACATTTATATAGTTTTTGAGGGGAACTGAAGCGCTTTCTGAGGTGTAGCATGCAAAAGTAAATATCCCTTTAAAAGAAAGAGAAAGTAGGAAACTTCGCTTGACCTGGTGAGCAATCGCTCACCCAAAACTGATCGTAAATCTCTCAAAGTCACCTTTTTTCGTTTTTTTTTTCAAAACCCTCGTTGAATGATATATTTGCCACAATTATGCAACCTGGCATTTGACACACGTTCCAAATGTCCAAAATTTGTGTTCAAAACGTGTGTCGAAGGCCAGGTACGCATTATCTTTGTGGCAAGTTTATCATTCGACGAGGCTTTTGGAAAAAAAGGGTGATTTTGAGTACTGAATGTATGTACGAGGAAGGTAGATATATCAATTCACAAACTTTTTAAACAGCTAATCCTTCGCATTTCTTTTAAATTTTTTTGCAAATTTGAGACAGATCTAAATTTTGTTACTCAGAAGAAAGGCTAACGCTTTGAATGTCGGTTTTATCACCTTCACGCCAAAGCTTAACCTTTTAACTTTCACTCAACATTGCATTTGTTAGGATTTGGAACGCTACCAAAATATTTTTTTGAGCTATTAAGAAAAGCATCGTAGCTCGTATTCAGAATCAAAAGGACATCTCGTAGTTTACTTTAGTGTTGATTAACTATATTCATTCTAAAAGAGGTCAAACTTCTCTATTACTGCACTCAACCAAACAAAAATCACTCAAGATTGCAATAGAGCGTGTTAATTTGAACATTAGACGAAATAGACGCCTCATTACCTAGGGGCCTTCTTCACATTTTTTGATGAAGGGGGGATCTGAAGGATCTTTTTGGGTCTAAAATTTTGGTCCAGCTCAAAGATCAATAACATATTAAAGCACAATTCAATGGGTATGCTAAAGACTTTAGGGACTTTTTGGGAAGACAAATTTTGAAGTTGGATTTTCTTTGTATAAAAATCAACCTTTGTTGGACCTCTCCCCCTCTCGTCATTAAATATGTGAGTATTCAACCTTTTCTAAAAGGTACTAAGGGGTGCTACGTCAACAGAATCGTGCTTTATCACATTAACAGAGAGTAAAAGGTTCTTCTGAGAGGAGGCCCCTTTCCTGTTAGTGTGACAGAGTTGCTTGATTTCTCCTCACCAACAAAGTTAGCCCCAAGGTTGAACTCTTGTTCCAGGAGGAATCCCCCCCCCCCCCCG
>JAOBRD020332040.1:0-21153 GCA_027575215.2 Hydrozoanthus sils | reverse complement strand
CAGTTTATTGCCGCATCTCTACGGGTTAGCTTTACATATCTGCGCAGTTAAAGCTCAAATATAGCAACAGAAAAAGTATCTAATACTAGCTAATTACACATAACACTAAAAGCCTTCGCCGGGTTCTTGTTTAAGCTGAAGCTGTTGAAGCTTCAATCACACACTCAGGCACTTAAAGAAACTATCCTTATGTCCGTATGAAATATGCTAGAGTTCAACGCTCCTTGTTTGCGCATGCTTAGTAAAAATGATGGAAGTTAGTCCCTATTTTATTCAAACTTGAGCTTACGTATTGTAAATAGCATTTAGTTTAGGGGTGTCTCAAAAGCCCAGTTTACTTTACACGCAACTTTTCGTACGGCACGGATAAAAATGATACGGGTGCCAAATAGAAAAAGCATCGGCTCGGAGAAACTGTAATTGTTTTTCTCTTCATAGGCTTTGTATCTCGGTGCTTTACATTCGGTGTTATTTTTCTTCCTCTAACTCACTTTCTTTCTTTCTGTTTGATCACCTTGAAGTGTAGCCTCATAAAATTTTTCGTTACACGTGGGTTTTTCATCATCTCGTTCTTCGTCTCTGTCAATGCTGAACCTTTCCAAGTTTATCTGTGCTCGGACTACCTCTCAATATGGATCGAGCACGGGTGAAATTGTAGTACGGCGCGGAAGTTGCCAATCGATTACACGACAAAACCTATATCCGTGCCGTACTAAAAGTTCCGTGTACATAGTGTAAATGGGGCGAAAGTGTGAAAGCTATCGAACGTGCATCACCTGTTCTGGGGTTTTTCCATCTACAAGCTGCGACTGTTGTCCAACCGACCTTCTTTTCCTTCTTGCGTTTGTTTGGTCACCTGTCTCACGGGTCTCAATTTTGGCTTTCTCTGCAGCCACCACCGTTGCTGAGACTTCTATCTTTTGCTCCGGGTCCATGTTTTTATCAACCAAATTTTTAAGTGCTTCTCGATTCCCATCTCTGTTATCTTCGTTACCTCCAAGTATTGAATCGCGGTAAATAAATTCCATAGCCTGAAGAAAATGACCAAAAAAGGTTAAATTTTATAGCTCCTTGAAATAAATCTTAACTACAAGACAGAATGAATTAGTTGTTTTTCTTACTGAGGCAATTCTACGAGTTGGTTTACTTTTTGCGTCATAGCTCAAGAAGTCAAGCAAATAGTATTGCCAGTTCTCGATCACTATCCATGAACATTCTTTCTGGTTTCACCAAGTGTGATGGTTAAAAAGTCACACTGAAACAACCGTTACGTATGGTAAAATAATCACGACGAGAGGTTTTGTGAGCAAGTTATTATAAAGAGGTAGTGATCGATAAACAGCAATCATACGCAAAGCCTTGTTATGTATACCATTCACAATTCCTGTTAGAGTAGATATAACTGAGTTGATGCAATTCTGATTTAACGCGTGCTCCTATTCAGCTTTCGACCGGAATTGATTCAACAGTAGGGAACGGA
Organism: Hydrozoanthus sils; assembly: GCA_027575215.2. NCBI lineage: Eukaryota > Metazoa > Cnidaria > Anthozoa > Zoantharia > Hydrozoanthidae > Hydrozoanthus > Hydrozoanthus sils. Next base: position 19,673 of record JAOBRD020332040.1, on the reverse strand, counting down.
GAAGAGAAGAGAAGAGAGAAGAGGAGAAGAGAAGAGAAAAAAAGAGAAGAGAGGAGAAGAAAAGAGAAGAGAAGAGAAGAGAAGAGAAGAGGAGAGGAGAGGAGAGGAGAGGAGAGGAGAGGAGAGGAGAGAAGAGAAGAGAAGAGGAGAGGAGAGGATAGAAGAGAAGAGAAGAGAAGAGAAGAGAAGAGAAGAGTGGAGGAGATAATATATTGAAGCGTACCTCTTCGACGTATTTTTTTCGCTGCTGCTTCATCACTTCCGTGGCGTTTTCATTTTTCTCTCCACTTTTTTCATACTCTTTTAGGATCATTCCCACGCGCGCTAAAAGCAAAAAAAGGAGGTCGTGTTCAAATAACGTCTAATTGGTACGACCAAGCTTTCACCGAGATTCATTTCGCACTAGCATATTTTGAAATTTGGCGAAAATTGGTGGTTATATTTAACGCTCCAATTCGCATCTATTTCTATTCCCATAAGTATAAAAGAAAAAACATCATATCCGGAATTATATACATGCTTAGAAAAATAATTTGATTCAAACACACTGTCCATTGATGTAAACAGTAAATCAATTAGTTTAATGATACGGAGTACAACGATGACTTTCTCTAAAAAGTTATTGAAATAACCTAAACACCCTGCCAATTGAAATCTAGACTTTTTTAAAGGGCTTCAAAAAGCATCATTTACAGTATGTATTGTGTAACATGTGATGCAGTTTTGTGGCCAAGCTTAATTGCTTTAATGAATCATTGCAATACTTTTATTGTTATTCCCAATTTCTGCTGATGGCAAGGCCACGCTCGAAGATGTATATTGTTTCTATTTAGGCCACAATTGAACAACGCAAGTTTTATCAATCATATTGTCCAGAACAGTAACCTTTTTGTTATGGAGGGATCAGCTAGCGTTTAGCTGAATTCGTTTTGACGAATCTCCTTAGGAATCGCTAGACTATCATTAACTAGATCTACAGTATATGAAGAAGTTGGTTGAAACTCTTTATTTGAAGGCATTCAAAGTGACGTGAACGCAAAGCTAGGCCTGCTCCGGGTCCTTAAGTCGCCTTAAATTGCCTTAAATTGCACTAAGTCGCAGTCATTTTTCACCCCATTTTTCCTTAAATCGCCTTAAATCGCCTTAAATCGCCTTAATTCGCACTTAGTCTCAGTCATTTTTCACCCCACTGTTCCTTAAATCGCCTTTATAAATAGCCTTAAATCGCACTAAGACGCAGTCATTTCTCACCCCATTTTTTCTAAAGTCGTCTTAAATCGCACTTAGTCGCAGTCATTTTTCACCCCATTTTTCCTTAAATCGCTTTAAGTCGCCTTAAATTGCACTAAGTTGATCTAAATTGCGGCGACTTACTGAGGACCCGGAGTAGGCCTAAATCTTATCAAAAGCAAATACACGCCGTTCTTTAATATAAGAACCAGTAATTTTGGCCGAGGCTCATTGTTCTTAATTTTTTGGCAATTTGAGCCTCAAATTGTTCTTATTCCTATGTGTGGTTTACCTAAGCCCAAAGTATTGAAGAACATGCATTAGAAAACAAATTTGATCGATTCATCCCCGTGGATTTTTTGTGGATTCGCTGTGTCATTTTCCTGAGATTATTTCTAGTCCAGTGATTATAAACTGCAAGCATTTCTTATCTATTTTGTTTTGTTAAGTTAAGAATCGAAGTTCAGTGTTGTTTAAAAAGAATAGCTATCTTGTCCAAGCCTCAGCTTGTTCTTAAATTGTTCTTAAATTTTGGCTAATCTGAGCCTCGTTGTTCTTACAAAATTGTTTTTAAAGAAAAACAGCGTGTAACTTTTTCTTCATCCGCTGGAGTCTGAACAATAGTTTATATTTCTCCTTAGGATCATTTCATTTGCAGGGTGAGTTTTTCGAGAAACATATCTGAATGTAAGTGTAGCACCTTTAAGTTTTGGAAATACTTACCTAAAGGCAAACTCGTTAATCAACTGCCGGGTTACCTCATCACTAAGAATGACTTACTGTTTCCGTTCCTGCATGAACATGTTTACATTTGACAACTTTTGTATATGATTTAATAAAAAAAGAAAAGAATTACTGATCAGCGACCAGATCAAAGTTTAGACCATTTTTTATATTTTGCTTTTCCTGAATTTGGTCAGCCAATACGCCCCTTAACCTCACCTAACGCCCCTTGCTTATCTCCACTCTCTCCTAGGTCTTCTTCCTTTTCAAAAAGTTCTGTTAAGTCTTGAGCGTTCAGTTGTTTTTTGCGTACCACCAATTTAATGTCTGCGTCTGCTGACGCACCATGGATGTTAGTTGCACGCAGGCTTACAGTTAAAGAGCTTCCTTTCTCTTCGTCACCTAAAACCAACAAAATGAGAGTTTGTTGTCTGGTATAACTGCTTTTATTTATTTATTTTTGTTTACCAAAGCAACCGATTGGATCCCGTATCTCGCAATATCCATGATTATCATAAACCAAACCAGCGAATAGTGTTTTTCGCGCACTCTGATGGGTTTCTGAAACAGTAGATATCAATGACTATTTACTGTTTTGAGAAAGCTGTCAAAATGGCGACCCGTTTCGCAACAACCTCGGAAGAAATCGACAATTCAGCCATTTCCTTTAAACACAAAAAAGGCCACTAAATTTGGGATGTATGCGTATTCGCAAGTAGGATGAAAGTTGTTTTACCCCGAAATTTCAAGAAAAGGTACAACGATTAAAGTGAGCGCGGGATTATCTTACTTGTGTTTGAAAATTTTTAATTGATAAATTTTATTCAAGCTTGACATTCACCAACTCTCACTTGAGTTTCGCGTCTCGGTAAATATCCACCACTAGTCACCTCCACTTCGGGGGATAATTGCTTACTATTAGGCCTACTTCAAACACCTTATTTCAACCGTATTAAATTAAATTGAATTTTATCCGGCGCTAATTGAACCGATGTTTCAAACATCGAGTGTATTTGCCATATTACCCGATAGATGGAAGCGAATCTAATTCCTATGCCGAGTTTAATTTGGTACAATGCTTCAAACACCGATTTTTCACCGACTTTAATTCGTTAAGTTACTTCAACACGCGTACGGGAAACGCGACGCCATTAATTGACCACGGCCTCAAAGTCGATATTGAGGTTGTAGTCAAAATGGCGTCGCCTTTTCCGCCAGTTTTCGACGAGGAAATGCTTGTTTTAATCGAAGAACCATTCCAACAGACACGAAGAAGGCAACAAGACATGGATTTTTGGTTTTTATTGTTAGAACATTTTTTTTTCTTTCGAAATTTGCTAAAAATCCACGACAATGCTTTTCAAAAAACCCGAGGAATGTAAACAAAGCTCAAATGTACACAAAGCGCGCGTGCTAGAAATAGAAAAAAACTTACACTGCGTCGTTTCTTTGGTAATGAATTGCACTTTATCCCTATCTCTGGTAAATATTAAAACAAACCCCTCAGAATCGGTGCCTAGCGGCATATGTCAACTGCCATACACTTCCCCATTAGCCGCTCCAAAAATTCCAGTACGTTCGAAAATTTGGCTCAAAACTTTATAAATATCTTCCAAGTAGGTTTTTTGTCTCGGGGGAAGGGGGGGGGGGAGGCTCCTTGAAAAGTGGGTAGGGGTGCTCCACAGACCTTTGTAGGTCGAAAATTAGACCCTCGCGTACATTTTAGGGTCTCCAACTGACTCCGTACCTTTTAGGGACAAATATATGGCGTTCAATGAAAATTTACATCAAAAGCCGTGGTTGATTAAATGTGGTCGTACCTTTTATGGTATAAAATCAGCCTCTGTTAATTCATGCGCACATTTTAGGGTCATTTTGAAATCGGTCCGTCGAGCACCCCTATCCCCTTTTAAGGGAGTTCCCGCCCCGGCTTTTTTTGTACCTTGTGGGAGAGTAATATTTTCAAAAGTACTGGATTCTGTCTTTGCTGTTAGGGCTTTGTACTGTTTCCTTCCAGTTTTCTTGTCCTGCGACAGAACATGCAGCTGATAGCTCAGTGGACCATCTTCTGGATCTTCATAGAAGATTTCCTTGGTGCTTATGGTGAATGGGGTTGTAAACGCGTCGCCTTCCAGCACATCACTCGTCAGAGTACCTAGATATTATTAGGAAATTATTTAAATGCTTTTTGCCATTCCCGTTTTCATGGTCATTTTCATCTATTGTAAGCATTGTTACCGCTTGATCGGGGTCAGGGTTAGGGTCAGGGTCGGGATCATTGTCATTGTCATTGTCATTGTAATTCTCTTGGTCATCGTCAACGCATGGTCATGGTCATTGTCATTCTCTTGGTCATTGTCAACGCATAGTCATTGTCGTTGTAATCCTCTATGTCATCGTCAACGCATGACCATTGTCATTGTTATTCTATTGGTCATCGTCAACACATGGTCATGGTCATTGTCATTCTCTTGGTTATCGTCAACGCATGGTCATTGTCATTGTCATTGTGTTGGTCATCGTCAACGCATGACCATTGTCATTGTCATTCTTTTGGCCATCGTCAACGCATGGTCATTGTCATTGTCATTGTGTTGGTCATCGTCAGCGCATGGTCATTGTCATTCTCTTGGTCATCGTCAGCGCATGGTCATTGTCATTGTCATTCTCTTGGTTATCGTCAACGCATGGTCATTGTCATTGTGTTGGTCTCGTCAACGCATGACCATTGTCATTGTCATTCTCTTGGTCATCGTCAACGCATGGTCATTGTCATTGTCATTGTGTTGGTCATCGTCAACGCATGGTCATTGTCATTGTCATTCTCTTGGTCATCGTCAACGCTTGGTCATTGTCATTGTCATTCTCTTGGTCATCGTCAGCGCATGGTCATTGTCATTCTCTTGGTTATCGTCAGCGCATGGTCGTTGTCATTGTCATTCTGTTGGTTATTACCACTATTGCTTTTATTTTGGTCAAACTAGCTTGCTTCATTCAGAACACGAAGAAATGATCATCTTACTAGTGGGTTGAACTATATGCTGATGCCTAGCTTTCGTACATCCTCGAGAGTTTCTCATTTCGGAATCATTGTTATTGAATGCCAAGTGTTTTGTTAAAAGCTAGACGAAAAGTTGTAAGTATTACATTATGCCTTACATTACCTGCTGTTGGGGTGCCGATAGTCTTAACATCTGTCTCAGCGCATGAAATTCCGTTTTCATATTTGGCGCATAGTTTGAATCTGTAGGTTGTTCTGTCTTGCAGCTTGTCCTTTTTTATAACCAGAGGGAAATTACGTCTTTTTCGTCGACCTGCGCCCCGTAGCTTTAACTCTGTTCTTGTTAGGCTAATACCCTCACTTGTAAGGTCAATATAGCTGAATCCTGCAAACAGAATAGTTTGTGAATGCGTCAAACTAAATGAAGCACGTAATACATAATCATTAATTTTCTAGAAACATTGTATTTTCTTGAGTGAGTAAGCGCCTAAGCTCTTGCTTAAAAAATTTATCGGAGGATAAGGGTTGAAAAAATAATTTGAATAGTGCGGAAGGTGGTCGCTTGTGTATCTAAATTTTTGTTGTCTAGGGAAAGGGAACATAAAAAAATTTGGTCTGCTAATCATTCACTCGTGTAGCATGATGGATTGATGGATGAATGGGTTAATGGATTAATGGATGCATTGATGGACGGGTGATTGAATTGAAAGATGGATGATTGAAGGGATGGATTGATGGATGCATTGATGGATGGATCGATAGATTGAAAAATGGATGCCTGGATTAGTGAATGAATACCTCGAAATTGGCGGATAGATAGAAGGGTGAATGGATCGATGAATGGATTGATAGACTGAAAGATGGATGCCTGGATCAAGGGATGGATACCTGGACTAGTGGATGGATGGATGGAAGGAAGAATGGATCGAGGAAGGGATGCCTGGATCGATGGATGGATTTCTGGATCGATGGATGGATTGGTGGATAGATAGATAATGGAAGGGTGAACGGATCGCTGAAAGGATCGATAGATTGAAAGATGGATGCCTGGATTAGTGGATGGATACCTGAATATTGGCGGATGGATGGATGGAAGGACGAATGGATTAGTGGAGGGATACCTGGATTGGTGGATCGATGGATCGATAAATTGAAAGATGTATGCCTGGATTAAGAGATGGATACCAGGATGTTGGTAGATTGATGGATGGAAGGATAAATGGATCGAGGAAGGGATGCCTGGATTGATGGATGGGTGAAAAGAAGGATGAATGGATCAAGAAGGGATGCTTGGATTGTTGGATGGATGGATCGATAGATTGAAAGATGGATGCCTGGATTAGTGGATTGATACCTGGATTTGTTGATGGATGGATGGAAGGATGAATGGATCGAGGAAGGGATGCCTGGGTTGGTGGATGGGTGAAAGTAAGGATGAATGGATTGACAAATGGATGGATGAATGGATGGACGTTTAAATGAATAGATAGATGGAAGGGTGGATAGACGGGAGGTTGAATAAATGGATAAATAGATGGAGGAATGAATGGATTTCTGGATTGGAGGATTGATCGATGGATAGATGGATGAATGGATGAATAAATTGATGGATGGATGGATGGATGGATGCCTGAACTGGAGGATGGATGGATAGATGGATGCCTGAACTGGAGGATGGATGGATCGATTAACACATGTAGATTCCTTTACTTATTATTTATAATTTCAGTAGTCCTGACAGAAGCTTTCAAAGTAACTAGTAGTTGGATTTAAAATTTACTGACAGTTTTTTAACTAGACGCATGTTTCATGGTATTGACTCATTCTCGTTGCAGTATTAGCTTTAGAACGTGTTTTACATTTTATCATGGAAGATTCCGGTTCATATAACTTGAAGAAAAAGGCCACATTCCGATATGACTGAGCTACAAGACGCTGAGGTGTTTATTCAAAGGGATAGAATGGGTTTAATTGCTTTTTTCTGTATTTTGCACTAAACTTTATTTAGTGATCATATGAAACAGCGGGGCAGTGGCCGAGTGGTTAGTGTGTTCGACTCGTAATTCTAGGATTGCGAGTTCGAGCCCCGGTCAGACCACTGTGTTGTGTCCTTGAACAAGACACTTTACCTGACTTTGTTCCAGTCGACTCAGCTGTATAAGTGACTACCAGATACTAGTGCTGGGAGCTAACTTGCGATGGATTAGTGTCCTGTCCAGGGGAAGTCATCCACTTAACACTACAGAAACCGGAATAAGCGCCGGCCCTATGAGCCACTTAGGCTCGAGAAAGGATTTAGCTTATGTGAAACAGTTTCCGCTTCAAAAACGCAAAAATCGATCTCCACTTATTAAAAACTTACTTATGTAAACATTATTTGGTCAGCGGAGAAAAAAGAAGAAAAGAAGAAAAACTTGGTCTACCTTCCTCCTCTACGTTTTGACACGACCATAAGAGTGTAACAGGTTTTGCAGTAACAACCCAAGCACGAATCCGCGTTCGTTTTTCAGGGTTCACTTTAGTCCGCGCAGAATCTATTCTCACTGTAGGCGGCTTGTCCCTCCGAGCCGTGACGTAAACACTCTTGGAACTTTCTCTCTTTCCTTTCTTGTAAATCAATGTCAACTTAAATCTACAAACAAGAAGTTTGTTGTAGTCACTGTTTATTTTCGCAGTAGATATAATTTGGTTTATCTAAAAATCTTGTAGGATAATCTTAATACACGACAACTGTGCTATACAACCCGCGTGTCTCCCACGCCCAGTCTGCCTATAGTAAATACACTTTGGTTTATCTTAAATTCTATAAAAAACGGTCTGTTCTTCCAACTATGATGTAAATATTCTTGACACACAACAACTGTGCTATACAACCCGTGTGCCCGCCACACCCAGTCTGCCTATGGAGCATTGAGTTCTCAATAGCTCAGTGCGCAGGAGACTCCAATCTTTATTAAGAATTATGGTCTGGTCTCGTTTCCAAACTGGAACTCAGGTGTTTTTTAGTTCTTCTTTTCGCCCTAAAACCTTCTGTAGTTACTAGTTCCACCCAGTTTATCAAGTTCTCCTTACATAATACAGACAAAATGAGATGTTTTAGTGGTCATGAGAAAATGCGAGTTGATCAAACAAAGTAATTTTAAAAAAATGAAAAATAAAATTGTTGCAAACTTTTTCAGCAGTATAAGTTCTAGCAGGAAAAATATAATTTACCAATACAATTGGAACTGATGGGTAAGTAAAGAACGACATTACCAAGAAAGAAAAAATCTCATTCAGTTTGAATTTGAAAGTCTCTGAATAATATTTTGGAACATCATTACGATGGCGAGTTTAAGGATTCTAATTTCAGTCTTCCTTCAAGAGACACCACAATTTGTATTTTGTTTTGTGTTCGAGAGATATTAGCGAGCTTAAGATACGAGGAAGGCAACGCGAAGTCCACGGCTTACAAAACTACCCTTCTGGTTTGCCGTTTCCAACCATGTCTTGCTCGTTTGCCCTCTCTTTTATCCTAATGACGCTTTGTGAACAGAAAAAGATTAGAGCTCCCTGCATAAAGGTAAAAGAAGATTGAGAAAATTTTCTTTATATCGTTCCCGTAGTTGTAAGAACTCCAAAATCAAGTTTTTCACGTTGTAAATTAGAAGACGACAGCGTGTAGGTGACCAGCACGATGCATTCCAACGTGCAGCTATTGTATTCACTATTGTTTGCTGCCGTCGTCGGCGTTGCCGTAACTTATCCTTCTGACATTACATGAATTTTAAACAGAATAAAAACAAATCCTGCTTTGAATTCCATCTTGTTGTCTTATTTCAGTGTTCACGTCAATCAACAAACAAAACATCACAAGATTTTTGTTTTCGAGTATTTAAGTTAGAGCTTCCATATTATATCCTCTATTTTTTTATATAGATATGAGTGTTTTACTGTAAAATACGCCACTCGTAGTTTTCATACGAAACTACATCCGGGACACTATGTCCTCACTAGTGAAGATATTGCTGATGCCATTCCTTTGTTTTTACATGCTCTTTTTGTTTTTTTTTTGTTTTATTTTCCAGCGAAACACTCATATCTGTATGATAAATCACTCGTGAAATTTTTTCCACTTGAATATAAGCTTTATATGTTCGCGCGACCGTGTAGCATCCTCTTTCATCAACCATAGACCATATCAAACTTATATTTCAATTATACTTAAATCTATTAGTTGCTTGCATCAATGTGCAAGTTAATGTATTCTATTTTAGGTTTGTAATCTGCTCTTACATTTCTTTAAACAAACTACAACGTATTCTTAAACTCCACGTTGATTCAGATTAGCTTTAATTACTTATATAATTAATTTTTCTAAGTTGATTACCTTGCTTTTTCGACATCAGGGCTGAGTATATCTGAAGTGTTTACTGTAATAATGCTGCCTGTTGGCATTAACAATCGCGACGAACTCGAGTAGTTATAGCAAGGCTTTTTTTCTGAGTCTTCGCAATCCCATCTATAGGTTGCCGACGTACTCTCGTCATTATCCGGGTCCTCGGAATAGCTGCCATCAAGTTTCAGAGGTTCACTGGAGTCTATATCGCGACTTCGGCTGCCTGTCACAGGAATATCATTCAGTGAGTTAACTTTTCAAATACTAAACATACTTATCTTGTTTATTCAACGTATGAACTGTTTTTTCACCTTTTATTGCAGCGACAAGTGACTTGCTCTTGACAATAACTTGAATTTTAGCTGATTCCGAAATGTTCGGCGAATCTTTTACAGATACCTTGACAGTAAAGGTATAGTTCTGTTGAAGAAGATGAAACAAATGTTTGTTATTAACTCAATTAGTAAAGTAGCAAGATGCAGGTCCATACAGTCACAACGCAAGAAAAAATCGATTAGTATACAGTGTAAAGATTGGCTCACGTTAAATATTTATCATTGTTATATACCTAGACTTTCATTCAACAAAATGAGCACTGTGATTGGTTGATTCTTGGTCACGTGCCCTGATCAAATTCAAATTTATCCTGACCAGGATGCAATTGTGCAGTTGTTGCCCGCGCGCCGAACAGATCACCGAAGAAAGTCTCAATAAAAGTGAAAGTCTAAATATGTAACAAAGCACTTAATGTATAGTACCTTGGGAAACAAGTTAGTTTTGTTTTCTCTCGAGTCCTGGTTTGTCTCGGGAAAACATCGGGTCTCTCGGGAAAACATCGGGTCTCTCGGGAAAACAAAACCAACTGGGGACTATACATCAAGTGTATAATATTATCACTATCATTATTGTTAACATTGTTATTGTTATTATTATTATTATTATTATTAGTGCAATTAGTATCATTATCACTGTTATTGTAAAAATGATAGTTACTATTGCTTCGTTTTTTGTGCTTTTTATATCATGGATTTATCTGGCTCGATTTGTATATTAGAGGTCTCTTAAATTTCAGACGTCCGTGTTGCCACGGAGACCAACCGGAAATCAAATATCATTAGTTAACGCGTACTTGTACACGACATGCGGTCGTGGTGATCATAACGGAGGTGAAATGCGTCTTGGCTGGTATTTGATTTCTGATTGGTCTCCATGGTAGCACGGACGTCTGATTTGTACATAAGGTTTCAATTACCTGCCCTCCGCGGAGAGAATTTTCTTTGATGAGCGTGTCAAACTGATCGTCCGAACCAAGCACCACGCCAAGTTGGTCGACTGTCCATTTAACCACTAACTTATGTTTGAACACGTGTGCACAAGGACCGCGAACTACAGTACGGGCTACAATGATAGTGATGAGAAATTTCAAACTTTAGGCATAGCGACTGCGCATGTCAGCACAAACGTAGAATAAATATAAACGTTGCATTCGTGTGTTTATGTTCTTGCTTACTTCGTTTAACGTTTTTTCAAGCTAGCTTAAACTTTATTTCAACTTTATGCTTTTCTTACACCACAAGTTTAAGAAGAACAAAAAGAAGAAAAAAGACGAAGAAAAAAAAGAAGAGAAAAAAGAAGAGAAAAAAAGAAGAAGAAGAAGAATAGAAGAATAAAGAAGAAAGAGGAAGAAGAATGGAAGGTGGTTCGTGGTCAGTTTTTAGACTGTCAAATTAAAGCCTTTAGACACTCAAAACATTTACAAAAGGACGTCTTGACGCTAAGATCTCGGAAAGAAGGTCTATTCTATTTGGATATACGGTAGATAGAAACGGTTTCCCATAAAAAGACTACAACCTTAGAACCGTGAGACCGTAGGATGAGTTTTCAATTTTTGTATCCATTTTTTGCAGATTTTACTTTTCTAATGAGGATATGAAGGAGCTTTTTATGCGGGAAATTGTCTTAGTGATATCAGATTTTCTTAGAAAGAAATTGCTCCTCAAGTTGAAGCTTATGCATAAGAATGTCCAGCAGGAAATAGAAAAGAACTCGATCAACCAGTGACTCGCCTCTCGAGTATCTGTAGCTCAGTGGGTAGAGCATCTGACCGGTAATCAGAGGGTTGCAGGTTCGATTCTCGTTAGTGACTCAGAGAGATGTATGTCTAGCGGGGAATAGACAAGAACTTAACCAGTGACTCGCCTCTCGAGTCTCTGTAGCTCAGTGGGTAGAGCATCTGACCGGTAATCAGAGGGTTGCAGGTTCGATTCTCGTTAGTGACTCAGAGAGATGTATGTCTAGCGGGGAATAGACAAGAACTTAACCAGTGACTCTCCTCTCGAGTCTCTGTAGCTCAGTGGGTAGAGCATCTGACCGGTAATCAGAGGGTTGCAAGTTCGATTCTCGTCAGTGACTCAGAGAGATGTATGTCTAGCGGGGAATAGACAAGAACTTAACCAGTGACTCTCCTCACCATGCGCGTCTCTGTAGCTCAATGGGTAGAGCATCTGACCGGCAATCTCGATTCCTGTCAGTGAGTCGGAATTATTGCTGAGCACTGCATATGAGGGGTGCTCTCTTTCTAACTTTAATACCGAGTCGTAACTTACCATATGGAATCATTTGAGTCTTATTTTTTTAATTCCGCTATAAATTACTTAAAACTTACAGCGTAGATGAAGTTTCCTGTTTGCGAAGGTAGAAATCTTCTTTAACCAAACCTTTACAACGGGTTTAATCTTGTTCTCGACTGTAACAGAAATACTTGAAACGCGAGACTGTTTGAGGATGTTGACTGCTGTGGCTGTGAAGTTGTACCGAGTGTTGAGAACCAAGTACATGCGTATGCGGTTAATATTCAGTGTTCTCGTAGTGGAAGCAAGGCTCGAGAGAACGTTGTTGATTCTTTGAAGACTGCTGACGCCAGCTTGGTCTGCAGTGTTAGCAACAGCCGCTGACCATGTAACGTTTACTCGCTTTCCACAATGTCCTTTGTGGATGATAAGTTTCAAACGAACATTGCCACAAATACCTGGAGGTGTAACGATTAATAAATAATTGACATGTTGATAACGTAAATATTTATTTCTAAAGCATTGTCAAAAGCAAATGGTAAAGCAAAAAATTGCCAGTTTTCACATGACCTCATAGCGGCCATGTTGGTACCCTTGAACAAATATTTTCTTACAAACATATTATAAATATAGCTATAAGTTTCTTTTAAAGTTTCAATTATTGCTTAAAACGGCGAATCTTATTAAAAGTATGTTTATAAAAACAGAAACGCACACCTCTCATACTTTGTTCGCAATTATTTCCGCAATACAAAATATATCTAAAATATCGCTGACAACTACCTAAAAGGTTAAGTCAAAGAAAACAATTAAAGGAAGATCAAAATTAAAGAAGGACCTCCGTATTTGTTACAAATCTAATCTATTATTCCTTGGTTGGTGGTTGGAGACAAAGGTTTCTTTGTTCTGTGTTCCGAAGAAGTTTGGCTTGGAAAACTTTGTTCGTAAACATTACCCCCAAAAATATGAATATACATATACAAAAAGAGAACGACATCCATAAAGTAAAATGACAGAGATAGATTTGAGAAGAGTGTTTGTTTTGTTTCTACATTCTTGTGAGGAAATCAATGCAAGACACAGTGAACACTCGCATAAAAGGACATATGTTTAAGGGGTTCAGGCTGATCTTAAAATTTTGTTCTTATTTATCTGGGTCCGGTTCCTCAAAACCCGATTGATGCTATCAATGGTTAATTACCATGACAGCCAATAGGTTTTGTTAAGAGTTAACCCTGGGTTAAGTTAATGGGGATTTTGAGGAACCAGGCCCAGATGTTTTCTGCAAAGGTGTTTTCAAAATGGATGTCTCTAAGAGTTAAAGTAAAGAAGCCAGAAGGTAACATTTATTGTTTACAAAAACAATGTACCCTGAACATTCTTATAACTGCAGTGAAACAATCTGTGCTATGGTCTTCAAAATTTTTAAAAATAAACGGTATCTAACTCATTAACTTAGCTATCCAGTTCTTTATGTGAGAACAGTTTTCATTTTTCAGGCTGAATGTCTTCTTATGTCTATAGTACTTATTTTGACCAAATTTTGGCCTGACTGTTCTTAATCCACTTGTTCTTTTATGCGGTGTTTACTGTATACCAACCTATACTCTGGGATGGCCCCTCCAGTGAAATTTCTAAATTTTCTGTCTTGTTTGGGCTGGAAACGACAAAACGCTTTTCTGTAGGACCCCTAGTTTCCTCACACACTGCAACAGCTCCTTTGACAGATTTCGTGAGGAATACCACCGCGTCTCCAGGCATCAAGGTTGCACTTCCTCTGAGAATCACGTGCAGTAGTTTTCCTTTTATCCGACATATTGGCTTCTTACCAAACTTCGCTGTGGAAGCTGGTTTGAAGAACTCAGAGCAGCCCTTGAAACGACCATTAGCTTTTAAATTCTTGTCAAAAAGGACTCTAAAGTGAGAAAATCCTTTGTAAAACTTCGCACCCAAAGCAGTTGGCGGCTTTTTACAAACAGGTAAACGTTTTGACAGTGATTTGTCGTTTTCTCGTTTAGAAAACGAAACTCCAAGATCACATGCTTTTGATTCCTCGATGGCAGGCAAGAGGCATTTTATTTTTGTCTCGTCAATATATTCAGCACGGAAGAACTCTTCCTTTTTCTTCGGACAGGACCAAAGACAGCGTAGTTCATCTGTATTTTGGAACCCACTGCCAAAAAGAGTAACATTAGACGCCTTCTTAACTGAAATTTTCTCAGGAACAATTCTCAAGAGACTGGCCTTGCTAATGTCAAAGAATTTAAACCTGGGCCCAATGACTGTCACTTTTTCGTCAAACCTGCATTTGAGCTGGTAAGATCCTTTTACTGTACCTTTTTTAGTCGTTAGTTTAAAAAACGCGTATTTCCCTTTATGCTCAATAGTGGCAGTCTTCAATCTGAAAAGAAACAAAAAAAGAACATGAAAAGTTTGGAATCAACAATTCAAGATGGAAAACCACCGATCAACGTTGCTACAAGCCACCAGAAACTATAACTATAACGCAGTTTGTTTTCTTGAAAGAGGCAAAGTTAATAAAGTGTCTTCTGTTCATCTGCCTTTACAACGCCTTTCTTGTTCTTTCACTTATGATAATGACTTTAAAAACTTAGAACAAGTGAATATTGAGCTTTATTTTTAGGATATAAAATCAGATTTTGTAACCGATACAGATTTGTGTGAAAACAGTATAGGAAAGGAAGGCTGGTTCTCAACCCATACAAATCCTTAGCATATATCCTATTTTCTGTTGCTTGCCACTTTTAAATAGTTGAGGTCAATAGCTGAAGCGATGCCATTTTACTAATGTTAACCTGCTCTTTCCATTTTTGGATATAATTTTTCATAGCTGAGGTCATGTGACCCCCAGCTGCAAAGAGGCTCCTGTTTGGAATGGCTGTCAAACTTAATACTAATCTGTCGTTTACTTTTCAAAAAACCGCGTCTTAGAGAAGCCTTTAGTAAGAAAACGAACTAGCCCGGATTTGGATTGATTTGCTCAGTCACTGTATAACAAAAATGTTATTTTGATGAGCGCCTTGATCTGTGTCGTCGTGGTAGGTTCTATCATGTTCCAGCTTTTGGTCTTCTTTCCCACGTCTACTGTAGTTTCTTGCCTTCCACAAGCGAGTGAGAAATGTACAGAGATACAAGAGAACGTGGGAATAAAACTGTTACAGTCTTCGCTACCGCACTCGAGAGAAGAACTTACATATCAGATAAGACATCCAACAAACGTTGTGTTCACCTAATTAAAGAGAGAAGTATTTCCGAAAGATCTTGAAGACAGAGTGACAAAAAGCTACAGAAAACGCGGGAAAGAAGACTAACGGATAGAACATGATAAAAAATGTTATGCAAATGAGTATTACTTCAGAAAGCCTTAGTAATTACATCATTTACTCCAAAATGGATTATTTTCCCTTATGGTGAAGACACCTGCATAAACACACAAACGAAAGTAATACATTTGCGGAAACCACTACGAAGTAAAAAAAGGAAAAAAAAAAGACTAAAGTGAACTTACAGATTTCCTGCTCTATCACCAAAGGAGCAAGATGCCTTTGAATATGTCTTTAGACCTGTACCATACACAACCACTTTTGTTTCACTACCCACTTTAACAGTTATTGGAGATGCCTTTACTATTTTAGCGCCACACGTTGAGTTGAATTGGGGATCACTTTCTAGAAGACATTTACCACAGACATCTAATTTCTTTTTACCGAACAGAACACCATCGCAGTCGGTACAGGATTCATTTTTTCCTTTGCAAGCGCCACACCGATCCATGCCGTATGTCTTCGGTAAACCTGTTTTCCCCCCGACACATTTACCACATTTGTTAATGAAGGCTCGTTCACGATAGTTTCTGTAGCAATCCCCATTGCAGTCAACTCGCTCTCTTCCGATCGTCTGACAATTACCGCATTTGTCAACGTAAGACGCGTTGCCGCATGTTCCTGCACAGTTCTTCAACGCACCGCGTTTTGCGGATCTCGTTTGACAGACGTCACACTCTGTAATCATGGGTATAAACATACCTTATTAGTACTACTGATTACGTTTACATTATGGTACGATCCTCGCGGTGATGAACGCAATTCAGATTTCAGCGGTATTCGAACCCTTGACCTCTGCGATACCCCGGTACAAATCACAATAACTATTGTACAACTTCAAATGGCATAAAATGGCCCACTAGAGATGACCTGCTCTCAGCAGATGTGGCGTCATAGCTCAGTTTGTTAGAGCACTGCACCGGTATCGCATATGCTACGGGTTCGAATCCCAGTGAAGCCTTTTTTTTCCAGGCTTCTCTTGCGTAATTTCTTAAGTAATGTGTAACCGCAAAAATCGTACCATAACGCCATTGTATATAACCGCGGTACAAATTTCGTGTAAATCTATTCATAAGGATAGTTCATAGCAATTAACTTCCACGGTGAGCACAAGTGGAAAACCAAATATTTTCATCACCAAGTGAACTGTTTGAAAGGTTTTTGCGTTTGTAATTTTGTAGCATTAGTTAGTATACAAACAGGCTATAAGTGTCGTCTCTGCTGCACCCTTTCATTCTACATAAGACAGTAATAGCTAGCAGAGATGATGCTGCTTAGCTGAGCTTGTCAAATGCACCCGTAGTCTAAAGATTCGGCCCTTTAAAATAGTAAAGTGATGTGTTTATATAGCACCTTCCCATGTGAATATGTTGAAGGCACTTTGCAATGATCAGTTTACCGCCAGGGGACCGGAAGCATATGTAGGCGCAGTTGGCAGCCGCTTCAAAGCGGTCCATGTAAGCTGGTACCGACCCCGGAAGGATGGAAAGCTGAGTAGCCTTTAGCTGGAAAGAAGGTCGCCCAAATATACAGCCCTGGACCACGCCTGGATTTAACCGGGGACCTCGAGATTGGGAGGCAAAGATCTAACCACTACACCAACCCCTTCGCCAGTGAAACCAAATATAAAAATAAGTACAAAACGAAACAACTTTTATACAAGAGCATTTTTTAATTTAATATGATTAACATGACAAAACCAATTAAGATGTAAAAACTAGTTATATGTTTCGGATTTAAAATACGCATCCAAATATCAGACCATCTTCCGTTTGGTTTTTTAACATACTTACTGATGTACAATGATGTCGAAAAAAACCCTGTTGCTGTACACCTGATTAATAGCGGCATTTATTAATATATTCTAACCCAAATTTATCTGTTTAGAGCTGTTTTTATTATTTCTTTTAAAAGACAAACTGTTAATTAGCGTTTTCCCATAATTTTTTTATTAACTTCTTTTTTATTCAAAACATGACTGAATCAAGCAAATCCGACGTTTGACGACACAGCTTGTGTCTGGTCCAAACGATAGAAGCACAATAAAATGGATTACCAAAAGAAAAGCATCTTCAACTATATGTTATTGCCGATTACTGTCTAGCTTAACATTGCAATGATTACATACCCCAGAACGCGCCAGAATTAAGTCTATTATCACATCCAAGACATTTCTTCCCATTCCCACCACAAACGCCACATTGATCCTTCACCAAGCGCGACCCTGCCCTCCCATCACAGCCATACCGAACCAATTTCACTTTGGCAGATTTCTTGGAATAACACGAATCTGATGGAGTAATCAAGATCTCACGATGGCTAGAGGAATGATTACATGTCCCGTCATAGGCTATAATTTCCAGTGATACCGCGTGATTATCCCAGAGTGAACCATTGTTCTTTGGACTGAACCTAGTGAGAAAACATGTGTTGCAATAAATAAACAAATAAATAAATAAATAAAAGGATGAATGAATAAATAAACGAATAAATAAATAAATAAATAAATAAATAAATAAATAAATAGAGGGAAGAAAAGAATGGAAATAAATCCATGCCTGTTTTATTTGGCAGAATATTTGCAAGTTACCTTAACCGCTTCTTTGGTTCCAAGCAAACCGCTTTGATTTTTCTTGGTCTGGCTCCGCGTGGAAGTTTAACGGTTGGTATGCTCTCCCACTGGTCTTTGCGAGCCTCTAACTGCCACGTGCCTCGACCTGAGCTTGTGACACCTATTACGCATGCTCCGAGCGTACCATGATCAGCATCCCATGTTAGAGTAGAATACCTCGAAGAAGGGCATCGAGGCACCATACGCGGGTTCTCGATGCGTTGTTTAATCTTGCAGGGGTTGCCACCAGTTATCTGACTTATTAGGAATCCACTATTTACCCAGGATTTGAGGTCGTAGGGTATAACTGGCGCAAAAACACTATCGTACAGCACAACCGGTTTATCGTTGATGGGTTTGATTTTAAACTTTATCGTAACCATTCTCCTGCCGTAAACACATCTTTGGTTTCCACTCCCCAGGTGACCACAACCATCCTGTTCAAAAGACATTAACAAATGGTTAGAAATGACAAGAAGAATAAAGTGGTTGTGAGAAAGTGATGGACTAGTATAGAGTCAGTTCGTTAACGTTTAGGCCTATTCCTACTATTCCGGCCGGATTGAGAATAAAATTTTGAAATTTCTTCCAGATAGCTCTTATTCATGATGACCTTACAAGTGCATCAAAGTGGGGCTTGGTGGTGAAATGTTGCGTGAGATCGCGGAAGGTTTGGATCTATTATAACTGTTTTTACTGTTCATCAATCCGTAGTGTCTGTTCTACCATGTTTATTCACTGGAATGTTCGTTACGCTGCACATAGCAACTAAGTGTCACCAACAAGCCTCGTTTTAGTGCTGGAAAACGCTAACGTGACGTCATCATGAATAAGGTCTATTTACAGGACGACGAAATATCTATTTCAAACTTTTGAAGTTTTAAATTTTGAAAACTTCAAAAGAGCTTTGTCACTGTTTTATTCGTAACTTCGCAGGAAAAACAGCCACACGAAGCGACCAAGTTTTATTCCATGTATTCTTGTTCCAGAATAAGTCCAACGAACACACCTTTGATGTTGCCCAACTATACCGTAAAGGCATTCTGTTTTTCCAATAATACAAAAATCTGCCGAAAGTGAAGGGTAAAGACTTTGTTCTTTGAATGTCAACTCATACTAAGTTCAGTCCCTTTCCTTGGAAGATGGCGTATTCCCCTCATATACTAAACCAGTTGGGTATGAAGCAAGCTGTTTGTCCGTTTTTCGAAACATCACAAAAACTTAGAGTTAAAAAGACTTGCAATGGGCTTAGTAAAATCTAAAGTGGTGTGCTTCAGGATGTAAGACCCCTTAAGCGTTTTAGTGGTAGTACAGATCTACAGATCTTGACAATGAAGTTAATTACCTTCTTAAATCTTCCAAAGACACGAGGTATTACCCGCGTCTGCCATTCCTTTTCTTTCAAATCACCTCTCACCACCTTTACTGCATTGTCGAGGACCTGTAACCAAGCGTAAGCCCAGGTGACAGCGACGCCGCGCGCTTTGTTCTTAAAATCTGTGAGCGATTTCTTCAACGACTCCACAGTCACTTTGCCATTTGCATGAGCTTGTCTGAAAGCCTTGTATACAACTTCATCCACTTCCGAATTACGCATGTATGGTTCTACCTGAAGTATATTAATTTATTCCAATTGGATTACCTGGGCTGCTGCTACTGCTGTCTCTACTCCTACACCCATTCAATACTACTACATCCCCCATTACTAACTACTACTACTACTACTAATAATAATAATAATGATGATAATAATAATAATAATAATAATAATAATAATAATAATAATAATAATACTAAAGCTACTACCACTACTACT
>JAOBRD020331935.1:0-21154 GCA_027575215.2 Hydrozoanthus sils | reverse complement strand
TCCCCGTCGTTGACATTCCCGCGAGGGCCAGTCGTTCTACGGTTCTTTTTTCGTAGTGGCGTCACGCGAGAGCCAGTTGTCATACGGCTTTTTCTTCGTGGCGGCATGCTCAAACAATTCTCTACAATAAACTTAACAAGTAGTTTGAATTACATCACTTAAAACAGATGTTGTATATAGATATATATACAATTTCAACTTGTTTACAGTTCTGCTAAAGTCTGTTGTATCAAGCAACAAGCACACTCGCTAAAAGATTAGATACAGCTTGAATGATTGATTTTTAGTTCAACAAAAACTTACGAACAAATAACTTGCACGGGAGAACTGCTCGACGCAGGAGCAGAGATATTAAACAAACACCAGAAGGTGCAGAATGTCCATGCTTCGTTCGAGAACGACACAAAACAACAAGCGGGATGCCCGAAAACCAGAGAAGATATGCAGCGTGCAATCAACAAAATAGTGCGTCACTAAAGGGCCGTTAATAATTGAGTCTCAAAACAGGTGCAATAAAAGAGTTAAGTGCCGAGTGACAGGGCGCGTCAAGTTGACGGCCGACAAGGATTGTAACTCATTGGCAAACATTAACGCAAAACATCAAAGACCATGATATAAATCAGGGATGGGCGTGTACGACCACAAACCTAAGGAATGCATGCTGTCTGCACGAAAGGATCGGTGTAACACTACCACAAATCCATAGAATGTACTTTCAGCAGCATGGTCGGTAAAATCATGAAAGACTCAAAGCCGAGTGAACGCAACTATTGGTTTGGGCCTTAATTATCCCTATGCCGTTAAACGATTTAAGCATTGCATTACTGCCCCCCTCTGATGCTTCTATAAATTTATGCTGCCCCTTGCGGTTTAAGTGTATAGCGTCGTACGACAAATAAGGACTGCATGAACGCCAGAACCACCTATGCGTCCAATAAATAGCAAAGGGTAGCGGTTCTATTACCGTCTTAAGATACTGTGCAAGCAATTTTATGTTGGTATTGAAATTCCCAACACTTTTTCTTTTAATAGTCTGCCCTACGTAAATAAGGCGAACCCCATAATCGTCGTGAAGAAGACGAACAAATATTTCTATGGCCGAACCCAAGGTTATCGGGGACATTCCGCGCTGTACGAGGTCGTTAGTTCCAATTTGTAGAAAAACTACATCTGGCCGAAAACGAATGACCTCTGCAAGTTCGTATCGCCGTACCATAGCAATTGTTCGACCGCCCACACCGTGCCATTGCACTGATACCGGGTCAGAAATGTTTAAATCGACGTGGTAGTCGGGAGTATTTTTAACTATGAAATCCCGAAGACGGCGAATAAAGGAGTGCCCCAATATATGAACGCGTTTAAAGTTCGCCCATAAAGTAAGGAAGATAAATAACTTGCCTGAAATTTTGAAATCCCTCCTGAAGTACCGCAGAAGAGGAGGGCGCAGATATCTGCGCAGCCACTTATATGTCCCAAGCTGTGACCACCTAGGGCCCAACTTGCACGGCCAATGCCAAACTACAAAAATACTCGGCTGTAGCGATGCAAAAATACCATTATGCTTTTTATGGCATAATGTTTTTCTTTTTTATAGTGTACTTTTTGAAGATTGAAAAACTGTACTCATGTCATATGCTCTTTAAGCAGCAGCACTAATTCTCAGTCTGTGTTTTCATGAAAGTCTGAATTAGGAAATTTTGAATTCGGAAATTTGAATTCCGAAGTTTTGAATATGGAAATTTTGAATTTGGAAATTTAGAATTCGGAAAGTTTGAATTCCGAAGTTTTGAAAATGGAAATATTAAATTTGGAAATTTTGATTTTGGAAATTTTGTATTTGGAATTCGGAAATGAAGAGTTCAGAGCTTATTTGAGTTGGGACTGGGTCAGAGTTTTACTGGGTTCCAGGTTCCAGGCGCATGTTTGTGTTTTTGCAATGGCGGACGAGTTGAAAGCTTTTTCGCAAGAAATCCGTAAACTACGAAAAAAGTTAAGGCAAATTGAGAACCTTGAGTTACTGGAAAGAGATTTAACAGAAGAAGAGTATGCAAAAGTAGGTTTTTATTTTCGTTTTGTCCCTACTTCCACCTTTCGTGTAGACGGACATTTTTGTGTACGTGGCTTGGTTCTTTTTTAAAAAGCGACAGATTTATGTCGTATGATATTTGTTGTCTTGTCTTATTGACTTTTTTAACAGTATTTTAAAGATTAGGTTAGCAGAAGCGTCCGTATTAGCTGAATTTCTGACGACGCGCAAGCCAGTGGTAAAACATAATTCGCCACCTGAAAGTACTAGTACACATATTCTAACTTAAGATTTTGCGTCCTGGGCCTGGTTCCTCAAAACCTCGTATAATAATAATATACATACCATTAAGTCTGATTAACAAAATTAACTTTGTTATTGTAGGGGGGGAGGAGGGGGTGAAAGGGTCTGTGGATTGGCAGATTTGGCCAAAAATATAATTCGGATTGCAGATTTCAACAATAATTTCAGCAGATCTGCAGATCCAATAAATTTGGATTTGGATTTTGGCAACAAACTTGTGCAGATTACAGATTCAAAGCATAATTCCAGTCGAACTGCGGATCTCTCAATGGCCAGATTGACAGATTTGGCATCGAAATTGCGCAGAGCAGTGGATCCTGTAGTTAGTTATTTTGAAATTGTGACTCAGAATTTTTTCTAACAGAAAGTTATTTATCAGTAACTGAAAATATATCAAGTTGATTATCAAATGGACTGTTTCATTGTTTGCAAAGAAAACCTTCAAGTCATGGCTTTGTGCTCATTTTGCATACACTTTTTGCTGTATTTTTGAGCACTTAGCCTTGATTTTAAGGTTTTGTTTATGCACAGTGGAGCATAATTCAAAATGGGCTATTTCACATCACTTGGTTTTGGTTCACTAAAATGTTTAAGTTACAGTAGTTAAAAGCTATTGAGATATTTTTTTTTATAAAAACTATATTTTTTTAAAACATAATCAATAAAAATTTTTACTTTTATCAGTTTTCTTTTCTTAATTTTCATTCTCTCTTCTTTTTTATTCATGGATTGTTTTTTTTTGTTTCGAAAGCCCTGTTCGATACTTTTGTTGGGACAATTATTTTCAGTACCAAAATAAACTAATTTGGCTCCCTTTGGTCATAGTCCAATAGATGTGATACAGCTGCAAGAGCTTAAACAAGCTCAGAATTGTTTTGAAAGACTTATAGGTGAGGGTGTGTTGCTGGACCTTTACCCACCTGGCCCTGTTCTAAACTAGATTTCCATGGTTTGATTTTGGTGTTTCCTATTCCAATCTAGCAACCCCAATCCCATGTTGTAACATTTCAACCCAATTTGAGTTACTGCACCCTTTTCTTAAACAGTTTGTACATGCTTCAAAAATGTATTACTTGTTCTTGTGTATACACACTCTGTGCTAGACAATAGGGTCTGAAAATAATAACCCATCCCCTTCTGGTTGCTCCTATGCTGTTTGAAAAAAAGTTTGATCCAATGCTGATCTGTAGACATTATACTCTTAAGTCCCTGATAATAGTATAGAGCAGAATAGTGGTACAGGGTGGAAAAATCTTTCAAAATTAATAATAGTATAGAATGGAAAGTTTGGGTGGAAAGTTTTCAAATACAAGTTTTTAAAATAAACCAAATTTCAATAAAAGCAAAAGGTTTGAAATAATTTTTTTTTCTTCGGGATAGTTGCTGCTTCTTGTAAAAAATGAGGTTTGACAAATGTAAACACTGAGCATCATGTCCTAAAAGAAGAAAACTGATAGTATGAAAACCTGCAGTTGAGATGCTTGGCTTCCAAAACCCAGAAACTACTAATAGTATAGTCCCAAATAAGGCCCATTTGGAGTGGAAATTTAGTCAAAAACAAATAATAGTACATATACTGTTATTAAGGACTTAGAGTATTTTGCATGCAAGAGGATGATAACAAAAGTGTTCAAATGCAAAATAATATGGTTAATATGCAAACCTTAGACCCTCCCTTTTTTTGGAGTTCAAGATGTCTAATTTGCTTTACTGGATGTGGGCTTTTGTTTGTGCAGTATAGTTGGACAGTTGTGAAGTTCAGTTTGTGTAAGGAGTTGATCTCTTATACAAATAAAATTAACATAAATATTCTATTTAAGTATTTTTTAATGTTTTGCAGGTTTTGAAGAAGGGAGACCTGAGATCAACTGTTCAGAAACTGGTTTCCAAAAGAGATAAGCTTCAAAAGAAGTTGGCCAATGAAGAGGAGGAGAGCATAATTACCAATGAGAATCTGACACCAAGAGCAGAAGCTGACTTAAGAGAGGATAAGCAAGAAATAAAGACAACAATCTCAAACACTGCAATCACTGAGAAAGCATCTGAATTAAAACCGGTAGCTAGACATAATTAATTTGATTTCAGTACAAAAAATAAATTTTGCTTTGTAAATCCAAGTAACCTAAATCCTTTCAGTTCAAAATTTAACTCGTCAACATCAAACTTCTCCTTATATACCACACACAATACAAGGCGTTTGGCTCTGAGAAAAGTAGAATTTATCAAACAAAGCAAACTACTGAAGATGAAAAGCAAAATTCTCCCAAGCTTGCTCCATGAAAAGTATGGGTTTTAGTTTGGATAATTTACAGGTCCTACAGTATATAACTGGAATTGAAAGGATTTGAAATCTTGCAATAAACAAAGTAAATATTTGTTGTAAAAACTCTTTATTTCACTTCAACCAGTTTTACTACAAAACTCACATTAAACAAGAGTTAAGTAACTACCCAATGAATGTTGTAAACTGAAATTATCCTATGCTGGTTATGAGTGAAAAGCATAATTCAAACTTGGGAGGATTTAAGTGAAATAATTATTTTGATGTCAGGGTAGTCGGAAAGGTTTTTTTGGTGTCTGAAGTTTTAGCTAAAGGGATTTATTTGGGTCTATGAGAGATGCCAGGATATTTTGGGTCTCAAAAAAAGTACAGAAATGTTTTTGAGCTTTGTATTGCATTTTTCTAAAATAAACATCAACATAGATGTAATCTTCTTGGTTTGCTTTAAAAAAATAGGGATATTTTTGGGTACACAAATTCTGAAAATGGGATTTTCTTCAATATAATATATGGACCACAGTCAGACCCCACCATCATTATGTGTTAGTGGAGGATGCAGTACCAGGGTATTTTGACCAAACTGTTAATAGCTTGGAAGCAGGTTGTAGAATCATAGAAATACTCTGAAGCAACCAAATAGTTTACTTTGAGTTTTTATCCAAATCAGGTATCCAAGCAACATGACAGCCCAAATGAGAAGCAGTCAACTACAGCATCATCAAACACTCTGAAAAATGTTAAAGACTTCACAACTCCTTCAAGAAGTTCTCAACCAAAACAAACATCAATACCTGATACCATAAAAACATCAAGAGAACTTATCACAGGAAGGGATGTTGATGGTCCTTCAAAGTATGTTGTTTAATAGATTTAAAATATGGTAAACGTACAGTTCTATCAGCTGCTTTCAGTTGATATGCTGCTGTTAAAGTGGTCTTCAAAAAACAATGTTGTTAAAATGACTTTTATTGCTTTTGTAATATTGCAAGCATCTTGGAGCTATGTACACCATGTTACCACTACAGTTCTACCATGAAACCAAAGTTGCATAAAGTCACATGTTCATTTATTCACTCAATCATCACTTATTTATTCATTCATTTGTTTTATCTATTTATTACTTTTTGTTGGTTGTTTTCTTTCATACAGTATGTATTTCTTGCTTATTTATTTGTTTCATTGCAGAATATAGTTTACTGTAGAGATTAAATAAAAGCTGCCCCACAGCATTTGCATTTAGATGCAAACCAGATGATATTGCATTAGTTAAATCAGTAGTGATTTTACATATCACCCTTGAATATGAAAATGCATACTCATAAATTGTGTGCAATAATTACATTTTAATTAAGTTTTATGTTACACTTTGTTTGTTGAGTACTACATTGTTCTTAGAAAATAAATAACTGATGTTGCATTACTATTAATTTCTTGCTAGTGAGAAGACAAAAAGCAAATCGCTGTCACAACCCAAGCTCAAAGACATGTGGAAAGATTGTAAATTCTCTGTAAGGACTTTAGATGGTCATAATGATTTGATTTGCTCTGTAGACTGCCGACAGTCCACATTGATATCTGGGAGGTGAGATAAATTTATAACACTTTAATTCAAGCCCTTAATCAAGACAAAGTCATGATAATTTCTAACCTTGTTATAATCTGTTTTTTTAATGATATTGGTTGGATTTAAATTGCTTTTCCCTGGTTTACTCCTCATCAAAATCATTTCCTTTGTTGACTTCATCAATATCTTATATTAAATGCCTTTCAGAGTGCAAAGTTGTCACAGGATGTATAACTACATGCCATCTACAATAACCAAGTCAGGGGGCCATGCTTGCTCCCAATGAATTCCCTTATCTCAGGGGAAATGGTAATCAAAAGGGTTACAGTATTTTTCCTCTCCCCTCATAAAAGGTTGAACTTCCCCTTCCCCTTACCAATAAAAGGTCGAACTTTCTCCCATTGCATTCCCCATCCAGTTAGAGCATTGTTGGGGTACAATTTTTTGTGTCCCTACTTCCGCAAAAGCCCATCTCTGAAATAGTTTGAACTTGGCGCCGTATCTAAAATGGCCTAAGTATGAAGACCCTAAAAAGTTGTGGACATGGATTGCAGTGTTGAAAGGTACTGAGACATCTTGCTAGCAGACAACGGAACTACACACCTCTGCAAATGCCTTGTAGACAACTCCAACCATGTCATTTTACAAGCACTTCAAGCTTAATTCTTCTCTTTTCCATTTAATGTTAGCTTAGCAAACTCTTTGGCTTAGAGGAGCTCCCATGAGGGATGATTAAAATTTAACTTTAAGCGACTTTGTCGTTAATTTTTGCCTCCCTTTATTTCATTATAAACTTCCAAACGTCAGAGGAGTGCGTGACTGTAAGCAGAAATGTTTAGACAAGTACCCCATTCCCAAGATCAAGAACATCCATGACATTGACTAAGATCTACAGTCTACATAAATTATAATTTATATTCCCACTCCATAGAAGATTGCCGAACACTACTTGTATATTTTTTCAAGTCGAACCAGTTGTCACGGTTAGAACCCAATTAGCATTGATGCATCCCAGGATCCTCTCTAACACAGGCGCAGATCAATGCTGTAGCCGTAAACTTAGAATTGATTAGGGTCTCTGGTTTTGAACTGCTAAAAGGCCTTTAACTTTATTGACTTTAATCCTTTTTTATGGATTAGCCGGCGAAGTATAACATTAACCCTTACATCAGTAACTGGATTGCGTCCTTTTTTAGCTTAAATAATAGAGAGTTAGACTAGGAAATGACTGCTACTCCGAATGAATGCAAGTTTCTGCTACGGCCCATCAGAGAACTATACTGAACCCTGTTTCTAGTCACGATAAACTATTACAGTGTATCCTTACAGAAAAGATACTTCAGCCATGTCTGGGTGTCTATCTGTTAGTGTGTCTGTCCGTATATCTTTGTGTGTCTAGAGCTCTGTCTGTGTGTCTCTCTGTCTATCAGTGTGTGTATCAGTGTGTCTCCGTCTGCCCGTTAATGTGTCTGCCTGTATTCTGTCTGTCAGTCTGACTGTGTGTCAGTGTGTGTCTGCCTGTCTTCTGTCAGTCTGTCTGTGTGTCAGTTTGTGTCTCTCTATGTCATGTTTCGAATTCTTTACTAACAGAAATTTGTCAGTTCTTTTGTCTTCAAGTGTAACTTTTTTTAGAGTTATCGTGCCTCCTTGTAGATTTTGACTCAAATTGTATTTTAATATTATATACGGTGTACAGATAAGCGTTGTGTCTTTACGGCACCATTTCGGCAACTTTTCGTTGTCAGTGCTTGGCGAATGTTGTTTTTTACAAACTAGTCAAGGAGATCTTGAACACAAAGTCCTCGTCAAATCACCGTGCTTCACGTTTTGAGTTTCGGCTCGTTATTCTGTTCAAGTCAACATTTTATGAATCTTAAAACTGTTGACAGATTAAGAGGATAAACAATACTACAACAATACTACATAATTTTAATTGAGAGTTCCAAGCGAATGTTACACTTTCGAACTTTCATGGAGAACCTTTGGATTGCTCTTGTTCTTTCCAAACATGCATGGAGGGGTAGAAAAAAAGACAACGGTTTTCTTGGGAAAATGTTGTGCTTGTTGTAGATACATATGTTGTATAGAGTTCACATAAAATTGCCGTTTAGATACACAAAATCTCTAAAAATGATTGAACGACCCCTAGGTTTTGTTGTTTTTGTTTTTCATTTTGGATGCATTTGAAACCACAAAAGGCCAAAGTACAGTCTTGAAGTTTCACAAAAAACAACCAAAAATGTTTTCGTTCATTTAGATCTGTAACTCGTTCAACCCTTTCCCAACGGCCGGCCGTTTAACCACTTGAACTGTTGAGAGGTATGTGATTTCGACTTGTTACTGGTTCTGAGAACGTGTTTTTGTATCTTGTGGTGTGTCAACCGGTCTTGTTATTTCAAGTCGCATAAATAATTCAAAGTAACAGCGACGTTTGTCATATACATTGGAGACCACATGTAAGATACTGGACAAAAAAGGTTTATAGACTTGGCCACTTAATGTCAAAGTCGGCAGCTTAGAAGAGAAAAGAACTGGAATTGGCATTTTGTTTTGGGACCCGTACGAATCTTGCTCAATGAGATTTAACTATTGTTTCATATCCACTGCAATCCGTTCGACTACAGGTATTTGAGTTGTTTAGCAGGTATGATTTTCTTCACAGCAGCTGAGCAAAAGCAGTAGAAAATAGTTTGCGATCAGTGAAGTTGTATTTGTTTTTACTTTATTTTGCTGTCAAGCAGATCGATGTCATTGTTCAGTTGAGATGATTCACTGTAACTAATATCCAAATCGATGTGTGGTTTGTTTTTTAATTGAGCCTTAACACATACAAGGAAGCAAGTAACAAAATATTAGAACCGAAGTTATGTTAACAATTTCTGTAAAAAGCTTTCCGCAAAGCTTTAAACTGATATTATACTTGTATTGTTGTTACTCAATTGTTATTACTATTATTATTATTGTTATTATTATTATTATTATTATTGTTGTTGTTGTTGTTGTTGTTGTTGTTTTTGTTGAGGTTGTTCAGTATCTGTTTATTGAAACCGGTTTAATAGTATCCAAAACAAAAACGAGGCTTGGGGATGCAAAACTGCTAAGAAATAAGATCTCTCACAAAAGTAAAGGAAGCAAAAGCTATTAATCTGTGTTGTTAGTACAAGGTTTGTGGCCCTGCCTTTACCCATTTCAGCAATTCAAACTGAAGAAATATGCAGTCGCCATATTCAGTGCGGTGTTGTGGATTGGGGCTGTTTCTTTCTTTTAGTGTATTCATTCTGTAGCTTTGGGAAAACTGAGAGTGAACAAAAAAATTCTGGCAAAGCAGTGAAAGCCTTAAGTGTAATGAAGTTCAAACATTTGTTTTTTTCTTTTTTTCTGTTTCTGTTACACCGAATGAGTCTATATATATTTAAAAGAACCTGATTATTTTCTGTTCCTATCAACGTACAAAATTACGTCAGAAAACTTTATCTCGAGATAGCATTCGGCGCGCAAGTAAAATACAGTAACAAATTGGCAACGTTATTAAAACCTTTTTTTCTTCATGTGTAGCCGAGACACCATGCTGAAATTATGGGATGCAGATACCGGGCAGGAACTCCGAAGTATGGGTGGTCACACCGGCACTGTGACGTCAGTTCGCTTGATTCCGCATTCGGAAAAAGAACATTGCGGTAAGTCTTCAAGTTTTGCGAGAAAGATGCCAGCATGACGTGAAATGTTTTACCATTTTGGATTTTGCCTTTGGAAATATGGTTTTAAAGGTTTAAAAATACTTTTGTTTGTTGAAAACCATTATGCTATCTACTGCCACTGCAGTCTTGGCCACGCTTTCGTGGGTTTTTAAACTTTTACACATGCACGTGACTGCAGAAGGTGGTCCCATTGAAACCTATTATTAATATAAGTATAGATTAATCTTCATACTATTTTGGAGATACGAATTAGCTAAACTATGCATGGAATGATCACTGGAGTCAAGTTGTAAAAAACGCTTAACTGATTTATTACGAAAAGAGTCACAATTCAAAATGGCGGCGCGCGGGAAACTTAAACCGTTGAAATTATCAAAATGAATAGGTTGGCGTTAGATTTATGTACAGGATTATCAAATTTGAACTGCTGATATAGACACAGTTAACAAAAATTTTGATTGTTATAATATAGGCAGTGGAAGATGCTTTTAAAGGGATCCCGGATGTACTAACAGCAGCAAATTAACTTCTGACTTGTTTTAAAAGAACGTTTGTTGTAAAGAACGTTGTCAGTTTTTGTACAATTTCTTCACAGGTGTGTCAAGCTCCAAGCGCGGACTGGCAGTTACTGGGTCTAAAGATTGCTCTATTCGAACCTGGTCATTGGATGAAGGTCTGTTGTAATGTATTACCCCGTTAACTCGAACTTCATTAGAAAACCAAAAACTAGTTCGAGTTAGTGGGGTTTGAAGTAGCCGAGGTTTAGTTAACTGATTTTGTATCTAAGCTCAAGGTCTGGGGAAATTGCCGGTTTTTGTTCGAATAAGCCGGGAGATTGAGTTATCCTAGTTCGAATTACCGGGGTTCACTGATTCGTTAGACGTTCAGGCAAAGTTACTTATTCTTTACCCAAATAAAGCTTATATGGGCGTTAGGTCGACTGGACATGTGTACTTGAAAGCCTTAAAATGTCTGAGATCTGTTAAGGTGAGATGCAAAATTAAAAAACTAAGTGGAATTTAATGATCGCTAGTTTTTTAACAGCTATAGTCCATATGATTACGAGGTTGTCCTTAAAAACAAAATCAAACTATTATGAAGTATCAGGGGTCTGTTGTCTAGTTAGATTAGCTTTGTGGTCGTGTTCTATAGGCAGCTGTTACTTTACTTTGTAACTGCAATTCTGATAATTGTTTTTTCCCTTACGGTGTCGAATAAAGCTATTATACTCGGGTTCTATGTTACTATGGGGCATGACTAGCTTTATTTTAGTGGCCGTGAATGCGACTCGTAACTTTAGGGTCGTGAGCTCGAGCGCTAGGTAGTGTCTTTGAGCCGTGGCTTGTTCCAGTCCACTATGCTGAAGAAATAAGTGCAATTAAGTTACAGAAACTTGAGAGAACATCGGCATTATAGACCACTATGTACTAGACATTAGAGGCTACTATAGTACACACCTTTTAATTATGATTATTTTACGATAAAGTTGTAATACGACTAATAAACTTATGATATAGACACTTTGTTACCTTGAACATTGGCAGTTCTAGTATATGCCAAAGGTTACCATACTTAGAAATTTACATATTAATTGTTTAATAGCTTTGCCGCAATATGTAACAACTTAGCATCATTCCATTAAAGTTGTTTCTACTACTACTTTCGAAAAGGGTTTATGTTCAACTAGACAATTTGTAGACGTAATTTACTGGTCACAGGACCGAAGTTGATAGCATAGATGTTATCATTATTATTATTGTAAGGAAAATCTAACTTTATTATTATATTACAATTTTATATTACAATAACAAACACTATGGGATGGTAAAGATACCGAAAGGGCAAATTTTTAGATGCTTTCTTAAATAAACGTTTTGTTTGTAAATCGTGTTTCTGGAGTTCGATAAAACACAACACTGAAAAAATTTAAATAAGAAACGTTAATGAAATGTTCATTTTCATTGTCTTTGTAATGAATAGGAAGCGAAGCCTCTGAAAATCATGTTTGAATACATATTCCAAAGCACTGTTGTTCTGTTCTTTTAACATTTTTAATTGAATATGTTTTCTGGCTCATTAGTTCCAGCATGGTATTAAAGTGATGCCGGAGTAAACAGATAAACTAGTATTTAAATAAACCAGGTTAGAGAAGGAACAAGGAAGATTCTGTTTGAGCACTGTAGGGCTTTCGGACATCTAAAACAAGATTATTTTGATTTTATCTATAATTGATTAAGAAACGCAGTGCACTACATGCTGTGAGAAACACGTCTCTTGTTTCAAAACACGAGTGTTTACGCATGGCGCCAGTTATAATTTCCGATGCGTTAAAATTCCACAGGGATAGTTGCGAAAATACACAGGTAATTGATGTTGGAGTAGATACTTGTTTTTATAACATGTACTTTCAACTTACTTTCATCATTTCAATTGGAACAAGAAATCAGATGCGAGACATGCGAAACCTACTCAAGATTTGAGTGTCGTAGTTCTTACACGCTCGATGTTTTTTGCTTTAGGTCAGATGAAGAGCTCAATATATGCCTACTCGCCTGTTGAGTGTTTGGATTACGACCAGGGGTTGATTGCGTCTGGCTCAGGTTTGTATCATATACCAGACTTTTTTCCTTAGCCTGACCTTTGCCTTACTCGAACAGTGGGAAGCTGAGCATGTGTTGAGCTTGTGACTTTTAAAAACTATCTATTAGTTTTTCTTGGTTTGTTTTGACAAAGCAGTGATAATAATTTGGTTTACTGTTTTGGACTAAGAAATACTACAAAATTGCATTGAAAAACATGATAATGGTTTCAAAGCAAATAATTCAGAGAGAATAGTTATGTCGATAATAGAATTTCACACTATTTTCCCAAGCTGAAGAACTTTCGCATGTCGTAGATTAGAGTTTGTTACGTAACAAGTATTACTGTCAGGAAAATGCAGATACGCACACTTTATGTAGGTGCACATTTTGCGAAAAAAGTATTCAAAACATTTAGGTCAGTTCACAAACATTATCATTATATATTCCCCGATACGATTTTGACCAAAACCCGGAATAATCGGCTACTATTTTTTTTTCTTTCGTGCAATGAAAACATGCGTTACATGCTTTGTCACGCTCACAGCAATCATGATTGGAGTACGTGACCCAACTCCCACAGCCCTGTTATTTAAAAGCGACAATCGTTGTCACGAAAATATTTATTTTGTACTTGATGTTTTTAAGCAATGATAAGTAATATAAGATATTATTATTTGCTCTTTATCTCTTTCTACTAAAAAATTGGAAGTACTGTTTTAGAATGGGGAGGCAGTTGAAGCAGCATTGTTTCCTATTAAAGAGACTCTTTGTGACACGATTCGTATAGGCGGTATAATTGTCTTCATAATTTTATTCTTCCCTCGCTTCGTTCGGCAACGAAACATATTGTCGTTCCCTAAAGCTATTTGCTTTAATAAATTGTCCTTCTGTATTTATCGGTTTCTCCGGTCCAAAGACCCGCTTGATCGTAGTTATTTGTTCCTCAGTGCTTGCTACTGGATTTTCTTATATATCTCTACAGACTCGGTCGATCTAAATTGATCCAGCGGTATTGTTAGTTACTTCTGTGTTTGTGTCGTCCTTCCCGATCTTTGTACAGCGACTCGCTCGGTTAGGACTATTGCCGAGTAGTTTAATAATAAATAATTTATTTACTGCCTTAACAACGAAACCATTCTTCAACTTATCACTACGTTAGCTTGAAAAAAAAATTAAGGTTGATTAGTTGATGAATGGTCAAAAATCATGAATAGACCTATTTTCTGCAAATCCGGCACCAGCAAAGCAGTAAAAGGTTGTTTAATAAGGATAACTGAGAAATGTGCAATGGTTCTTCGAAAACAATCCCTCGGCTTGCAAAATAATACATAAAATCTTCCTTTAATCTAAATAACACTTCGACAGTATTTCCATAATCAGGTAGTTACTGCCAGCTGCAGCTCTTATTCACTTCGTGCTACTTTATAGTAATCACGAAGTTCTTATGTACCTGTGTTAAGACATTTAAAAGTAACTACTGCAATGCATTGTGTTTACGTTGAGATCGATAACAGGGGTCCCGCAGGGCACTGAAAGTCATTACGAGTTTCTTTACAAAACCAAGGCTTTGAAAAGGTTTTAAATTTGGTAAAATTGCTCCCTGAGGTCTTAATAGGCATTGAGTTTTAAAAAATGAAAATGAGTTGCTCAATAGCAGTTGCTTTTTTGTTTTGTGCTACTCAATCGGATGAACAACGTGTGTTGTTGTTTATTCCTGTCTGCTGAGCGTGCTAGTCAGTGGAAGAAGCCTTGGCACAATTTTCAAGTCACCTGACCTCATCGGATAAGTCTAAAAATTTATGATTTTTTGCATTATAATTAAAAAGTCATAAAGAGATCTTTAATTTGAGAAATCCTTAGCTGCAGGACCCCTGCATGAATTACATGGATTCCGGCCCTCAGAAACAATCTAGCCGCTATAGAACAGTTTCAGTCGTTGTTATTAATGAGTCAACTGTTATTGATTGGTGGTTTGAGACAAAGGTTCCTTTGTTTTCTCTCGCGAGGGTGCTTGGATTTGAAAAGTTTTGTTTGTAAACATTACGTCAGCTGAAGTTCGCCTATAGGAAGAACCGCTTTAACTGAAATTTTAGCAAATAGAAATCTTTTGGTACGAGCTTAATTTTTGATTGGCTTATTTCCCGCACCATCATGCTGTGTATAATTATACGTTTCGTGTGTTCGCCATTTGTATTTTGGAACATTGGTACTAGCATTAGTTGTAGATTCGTGGAGGGTGTTCTTGCGAAACCCTGAGCTGCCTAGTAGTATACCAATGTACCATGAATATCGCAACAACTTTGTTTTTTACCCAGATGGTAGTTACAGAAAGTTGATACTAATGTGCAGAAATAGAGCAAAAGCTACTTAGAATTTAGCAAAAGCTAATTGAGCTACAGTAGCCAGGTTTTGCGGTAATAATGATTCTACTTGTATTGCTGGGAGCCCTAAAGGCCATAGCAGCACAAGAATAGCAATAAATAGAACATTGAAGACATAAGAGTAAACAAGGACTGACAATGTAATGAAAGTACAGTCCATGAACATTGTTGATCTCGAGAGTTCATCTCGACTGACTGTTGTGCTCAAAAAGATAAAAAGTTTCTTTACGTTTGCATTTTTCTAAAGAGGGTGGAAAAGTGGAGCTGTGGAATATGGAGACTGGGGACAACGTACGGTCCATCTTGGCTGATGATGACCAAATAATGTCGATCAAGGTTCGTTGCAATCAGATTTGCTGACTTTTACTGAACAGATGGTGCGAGATAGCTTCGGCCTTTCTTCTCAGTCAAATTATTCTAGGTGACTGACTACACTAGTTGTAAACCTGCACTCACTTTCAGTAACATTACAGTCAACTCCCTATAACTCGAAGGATTCTTAGTTTCCTTTTCAATAAGGTTCCGAGTAATCGGGATTCGACCGAAACTTGTTAAGATTAGTATTTATAGTGTACATATTAAATTTTGTCCTTGGTTTGAATTCTATTTTCCTTTGTTTCAAATTCATTATTATACATTACCATAACCGAAAACAAAGGAAAATAAATTTAAACTAAGGATAAAAATGAATCACAACATATGTTTAAAAGGAAGCAACTCGACGACGTCGCTCGTACTATACGGTTATGGCAGAGAAGAACAAATTCTAACCTACGTCATACTTCTTTTGTTTTTTGTTTTTTGTTATTTGTCTTAGAAATGATGTTAACTTTAATTATAGTACTAGTACTAAACTAGTTTTTCCCTACGAACAGTTTCGGCAGGGGTGCCTGGTGAGCGGGTCCGCTTCAGGTGTTGTTAAGGTGTGGGATGTACGGGATGGCTCATTGCATCCGGTTATGACGTCAGAAGGTCATTTTAAGCGATCAGCGGATGAAGCTAATGTCAAAAGTAGGCCCATCCGTTGCCTAGCAGCGAGAGATGACGTGGTTTACTGGGGAGATGATGGCGTCAATGTTAAAGTTCTAGACCTAAAACTTGGTATGTCTTTAATATAGATTGGATCGTAAATATGTAATATAGTAATTAAAAAAGTGATAAATAAAAAAGATGGTTTTACCATATAAATCATTTCAGAACCTGCTAGTTTCTCCTTATATCGATTAATTTTTTACTTATGAAAATATGGGAAGTGATCGCCAAAAGTATCGTATTTATTAAAAGCATTAAAAGCAGTCGTGGAAATTTACCAACGTATCATCTCAAAGGGGTAGATTGTTTTCAGTTTGGCTGGCACATTACGATCTTGTTGTCAACAGAAGCAGTGGGTAGTAAAATAACCATTTCCACGTTTGGTTTTGAAGGTAAAATTCGTAAACTGCGAAACCATGTAACGGACTTTGGGTCCACCACTGCCATGGCTACGACTCCGTCACTGTTTGTAAGCGCCGGGTATGACATTGATCGTGGAAACGGATACGTGAATGGTGAGTAAAGTCGTTCGTTTTCACTATATGAAAGATCTTGAAACAACCTAGCCAAATCTTAATTCAGTATTAGAGAGTTCATAGAGATATGTGGATGGTGTTTATCGGCTACTCGCTGAAATGCAAATGCATATGTATCAAGGAGTGCACTTTATTAATATCTTACAAACCCCATGAAAAACCTGGTTTTAATAATCAACAATTATTTCAATGGCGCGCGTTGGATACGAGATGGTAAATTGCAAAGGAGGCGTGTAGCGCTAAGTTGGCTTTGAATCATCTCATATCCAACAAACGCGAATGGAATAATTGTTTTGTTAAGTTTCTCGAGTTTACAAAACCTATTACACCTGTATATTTCCTGTTAATTTACGCCAACAGTTGAAACAATACGGCGAATAAACGTTGATAAGCACTTCCATAAACTTCATTAACGCGAACGAATATTCAATAACGCAATTTGCATTGTACCAACATTCAATAGCATCAACGGACAAACAACTGCACCTTTGGACAGTCAAAGGAAACAAGTAAACATTCAAGCTCGCGAAAGAAAAATCATTAACACCAGTAGAAAATCCTTTGCATAGTATGACAATCAATTGCGTGTTAGAGACAAACAATTGTGAAATTTGCATTGAAGAAATTCAGTTGCACCTTTGTACAGTCGTTTGCACGAAGCATACGATCATTAACGTGAACCGTCAAACGTTTGTATTTTCAGAACAAACATTATAAAAAAAAATTATTCATTAGTGACATTTATCGAAGAAAAATGTATTTTAGAATACTGAACAAGAATTCAAGAGCATGTACAAAATCTTTTGAATTTTATGCTATTCAGTCATGCACAATATTTTTTGTAAAGCAGATATAAAATCAAGATCATCAGAACACAGTACGCTTTCGCACTGGAAGGGGTAGCGAATAGTCCCTTAAAAGTCTTGGTAATTTACGGCTAGTTCTCGAATTATTGTCATCTTTTTTGTCAGGTCTCGATTTTTTTTTCTTAGTTTCGCAGTCTCGAATTTTCTCACAAAGTTTCTTGCATTCTCGGCGTCTTTGGCAGAGTTTGAAATCCCTATTTTGCTTAAATTGTTTGGTGGTATTTTGTACATATGTAAGTCTCAGTCTCGGATTTTTCTTACCGTAACGTCTCGGTCTCAAATTACTCATTGCTTTTATCTCGGTCTCGAATTTTAAAAAGGCCGTCTCGGCATCTCGGACTTTCCATTCACTACGCTAACAGGAGAGAGAAAGAACCGAAGAAAATCACCCCACCAAGGACAGAATCTTACACTTGACCAGCGACAATAAATATTCAAGCCTTTTGATTAGATTAAAGTCCCTATCAAGGTTATTTTTTTAAGTTCCAGATGAAAAGTAGAACCCTTTAATAATAGTAATATTCGAAAATAAAACCTTTTCTCGCCGTTCTTGTTACATTTTTTAGACTTGAAGCGTGCAATGATGACGTAGCTGGAGGCATGTGACGTAGTACGAGGCATGATACAGAAACAATCTTTTTTATCTCAAGAAATTGTTTGAATTAAAAATTTTATGAAATTTTTTAAACAAAAACCACATACCTCACTGCTGCTACGTCACGGGTTACCAGTCCCCGGCCTGCTCGGTCAAAATTTACATTCCAATCTTTTTTTGATTAAAAAGCATACTTAGACGTGAAAATTTTCTTTGGTTATTCGAATTTTGAGTTCTCAGATATGATATGATATGATATGATATGATATATAATATGATATGATATGATATGATATATGATATTTTAATTCACTCTCCCATATGGGATTTTCAGAGTAAATTTACAAAGTTTTTTCACTAACTAGACTGTCTAAGCTGTCTAATCTAACACAAGGTTTCTAATAGTTGATAAAAAATTTAAAGGAATAATAAGCAATTTAACATTTGTACAAATGTAAACTTACTTGTCTAACTACACTGTCTAAGATGACAACAGTTTTAATCCAAAAATTAAAAAATTAAGCTTGATAGGAACTTTAACGATTGCCGCTACTATTGGATGGAACCGATCAACAACAAGAAGTGTCGCTACACGATATTCCTTGCGAGAATATCAATATGCCAAAAAAAACCCTAACAACCCATGACTACGATTTTTACAAATCGCTAGAGTACATTGAACTGAAATAGCAATTTTGAATTCTTTTTCCTTAGTTGATTGTTATTTCTACACTAATGTTTGTCAGTTCGCGTTAATGATTAAACATTCATACCAAAGATTGTACAAAGATGTAATTAATTGTGCATCCCTATGCAAATTTCACTGTTGTTTGTCTCTAACACGCTATTGATTGTCGTACTATGCAATTGATTATTAATGAGTGTTAATGATTTTTTCTTTCGCGAGATTGAAAGTATACTTGTTACCTTTGACTTTCCAAAGGTGCAATTGTTAGTTTGTTTATGCTACTGAATGCTTGTACAATGCAAATAGCATTATTGAATGTTCGTTCGCGTTAATGAAGTTTATGAAAGTGCTAATGAATGTCGATTCGTCGTATAGTGTGAACTGTTAACGTAAATGAATGTATATTTTTCGTAAATGAACAGCAAAAGGTGTAGTCTAAAATTATCTCGAACCATATTCTAGCTTTGCAACATTACAAAGTCAGTTTCCATATATGGTCAATTCGGTGTATGAGCTGATAACCGTGATTGAGTGAACCAATCAGAACGCTGGGAACGCAATATTCGAGATTAAACATTCAATAACTAGAATCCCCTTTTTTCGGAAAAACTTCCATAAAAAATAGGTTGAAATATTAAGGGTAGGTCGGAAGGGGAAAGCCTAAGAAATTGTACTAGATCCATTGTGATTTATAAGGATTGTTGTTGTAGTCCGCAGTGTCCCGGATGAAGAGTACCTCGCTACTCTTGACGATGAGAACACAGGATGCATTACATGCATGGCATGTACAGAAGGTGGCATAGATGGGGTGACATTCTGTCGGTGGTGTACCGCGGGAAATGAACTAAAGGTTTGGGACAAGTTACCATTTGGAAAGATGAAAAAGCGGAGCAGGTGAGACGTACTGTCGGGCTCTTCCGGGTCCATAAGACTTCCCTTTGTTTTAAGCTCCTCTTTTCATTGTAATTTCATTTAGAAGAATTTTCCCTATGCTGTCTCTCTGAGGATCGAAACAAATAACATTTTTGGTGTTAACATTCAGTGCTACTTAAGATTATTTTTATTCGTTGACTTGTCGTACCTTGGAAGTGTGCAAAAGAACTCTGTCCTTAATTTACTAAAGAACTTGTAGTAATTGGAGTGATTATATGCATGAACATAAGTATCAGGCTAGCATAAAAAAAGACATATTTGGAAAGGAAAAATGGATAAAGATGACAAAAGACACCCCCATACAACTATGATCTTTTAGGATTAAGTATTTTAACTTGTTTTCATTTACTTTTATGCCAAGACCTTACAAAGGAATCTATTCAGAATCGTAATTGAAAATTGTCGTTTGTGCCGTTTTTAGCACAAACACATATAATAAAGATAACGTTTGTTTTGTAAATCCTTTCAACATCTTTCTAACAGACTAATATGATTCCAAAATATATTGTACTCTTTTAAATAAAACAATTTTTTCCTTTTTTCAGGTCAGAAACAGAAGATAACGGTTTCATTACAACCAAGCATATTCGACGGTACAGCTTACCAGAGCACAGCGATACAGACAGCAGTGATGATGACACCGATGTTCCAAATGATCATGACAGTGATGATGATGAAGAGCTGGAGGTTGAACTGGACAGTGGATCATGGTGTGTGATCTCTTAACCTTTTATCGTATCGTCCAAGATCGGTAAATGATGGCGATGGCAATACAAGCCGTTGATGATGTTGCTGCTTATGATAGAGAGGATGATGGTAATGATGTTTCTGGTACAGAAGTGAAAAGTGGAATGGAATTCAATATTGCATAATGCTGTTGAATCTTCTGTCTCCTTGTAAATTCTTGCAAGGTTATAGAACAGTGACAGTCAAGTCATGGTGACGATTATCAGCTTCAAGTATCTTATGTGATATCTTTAGATCTAATATCAGATATGAACCTTAGAATTGTAGCAAACTAGTCATGTGTTAATGAGAACAAAGAGCCACTCATCATCTTCAACCTGAAGATGCTGTCTTCATTTTGATTGGCACGGTATATAATCGAAGAATTAGAAAGCAAGCTACAAAATCCCAAAAAGGTAGAGTCAGAGAGATCATCAGGTTTATCACTCCGTTGTAACCAGCGCTCAGATGAAACTCGACGTGTCCAGGGTTAGTTGTTGACATATTAAACCAGCTGCACAAGGCTCTGTTCGTAACCATGGTGGTGAACGTTATAAGCGACGAGATTATGCGAACTGACGCGTAGATTTATTCGTGGTTTTAAGTGTTCTACAATTTCATACCGCGTTCAATAATATGAGCCAAAGGTTGGGTCTTACTTGGCACTTACTTGGTAAACTAACCTCAAGCAAAACCGTGCTTTTCGAAAAGGATGAAAATTGTGTCAAACAAGGCGATGGTTAGGAGAGTGGTGCCGGTGATGATGATACCATTAAAATTAAGGTGGTAATGTTGGAAGAAGATCATTGTGTACAGTGATTTTGAATAGGATAATAGTAATGGTGGAAATGGTTGTGATGATGTTGAAGTGGATTACAGTAATGAAGAAAACAGCCGTGATGATGTTGAAATGGATAATATTAATATGAGGATGGTTGTGATG
>JAOBRD020331829.1:0-21157 GCA_027575215.2 Hydrozoanthus sils | reverse complement strand
GTGTTTGCACTGATCTGCTCTCGATTTCTCCCAAACGCACCTTGGTTTGCATTAGCCTGTGCAAACACGGTAGCTGTATTTCATTTCTTAAATGTAAACGCTAGAAAAATGACGTTTCGGCGACAACATGTCAGCATTATCAAATGTAAATTAAGAAAAAAATTCTAGATTGATTTTATACAAATGAAAGCGTGAAGATTAATTAGTAAGGTAAAAGCGCGGAAAACAAAAAAATGTGCATAACTATTTAATAAACAGTTTTTCTGGTATGGAATCCGACTGAGTAATTAGAGTTGGTCTCTTTTCTCTAATTAGAAGCATCTCATCCACAAGGCATTCGAACTTCGATTCCCATGGCATTTCTTAAGGAAGGCAAACTGTTCGTACATACAGATTGCTTGGTTGCTGATTTTGCTGTGTTTTATAACTAAACTATATAAACTAAAAGGTCCTAAAACAGCTTCTTATACTCATACTATAGTAGTCACTCAACAATGGCGCATCATTTATGGCCAAAGTGTTACTCTTAATAAGAACCGTTTTTGCTAATTAACAATGAAAAGATTTCATTTGCAAAGTTGAAATTCCACGCAGCTGTAATTTGCTGTGTTCAGTTTGGGCATAAAAATGCCACATGAAATTTATCGAAAAATGACTGTCTAATAACTTTAAGTTACATAGCTTAAAAAATTAATGATTGGCAAGGTTAGGTATTAAAATTAGTAATACACAAGGATGGAATTAAAATTCAAAAAAGAATAAACGATCGACAAAAACTGTCAAAAAGAACCTTTGTCAAAAATGTTGCTGTTAACAAATTTAAAAAGACACACTGACTTGTCAATACACTTGACAAACACATTATAAAGCAGAAAGAGAAACTGATAAAGACACCAACTTCGTAAAACTGTAAACTTAAGGTCTACAATAAAATTTCTGAACGAAAACCTTGAAAATATAAAGTTGTCAAGTTAATATATTCATGTAACTCGTGTAATAAACCTGCGGCATTCTTGAAAGCTCTAGGGGTTCTCAACTAGAATTAATTAGAAGTAACCGAAGGGCTTCTCTTTATATAGAAGGTTTGAGCCTAGTTTATTGGGTGGAACAATCGTATAAATTCAAATTTACGAATTGAAGGCTTCATCTTCACCGAACTTCAGACTTCCATGAACTTTAGACTTCGGTATGAAAACTGTCGATCGAATTCAAGTATTAAATCAAATTTTGTACAGTCAAATGAAACTTTTTATTGGTTCAGATATAACTCGAGTTCCATTGAGCAATATGTAGCGATATACTCACCTTCAAACTATTGGTGTAGCCCGGTTCATTTAATGTTGCCACTTGAAAACGACGAGCACCGAAGATCATTTCAAGATTAACATGCGCGCGAGAAATCTTCGTGAGATATACTTTACGGGATGACTTGGTTTCATTTTTATGTTCTAGGCAACGGAAACTTCCGACAATTTTCTTCCTTTATAACAATGTCGCAGACAGCCACAGGGAACTTGTCAAAATTAGCGAATCAAGAAAAAAATTGAAACGGAAATTAAAAGGGTCCTACTACATTGTTTAGAAAAAACTAAATACATTCCTTCTTAGGAAAAAATTCATCAATGTGGTATAAAGTCGGTAAGCCTGTGGGTCTTTCTGTTTTAGTTTCCATTGAATACGCCAGCCATCAAGTTGTTTTTTGACTAAAATATACCAAAGTTAATGTAAAATGTTTGAAAAGATAATCGTTGTATCGTAATTAGCGTTTTATTTATGACAATATCCTGTCAGTTGTCGAATAATGTGACGAAATGATATTTGTGTAAATTGATTTTCAGTTACAACCAATCAAAATCGTCCATTTTTATAAAGCACTTGTATTTTCTACTTATTGACTAATGCTTTTCTCTTTTCGTGCAAAGTCTTTTTTCTTTTCAAATTGTTTTATGTTGCGCCACACCAAAGTGCTGACGATCTTTTGCAATAGAGACCCAATCAAAAAATCTTTTAGTACAACACTAGAATATAACAGGCAGGTAAAGTGTACAGTGTAAAGAGTATCATTTCAGGTCTTTTTGTTTTTGCAATTCGGAGTATGCATAACGTACGATATTATATATG
Source organism: Hydrozoanthus sils (assembly GCA_027575215.2). Taxonomy (NCBI): domain Eukaryota; kingdom Metazoa; phylum Cnidaria; class Anthozoa; order Zoantharia; family Hydrozoanthidae; genus Hydrozoanthus; species Hydrozoanthus sils. The sequence goes on along the minus strand of JAOBRD020331829.1, from coordinate 19,036 downwards.
TGGTGCGATTTTTGGGCTTGTGAACTCGATCCTTGATTTCAAAAACAAGGCCACGAGAGACTGGAATTCAGTCGGCTTCGCCTCACCTCGCAGTCTATATATATCTTATAAATTAACCCTCCCGGGGACTTATTTTGGCGTTTACGGTAAGCGCAGGTGATTATCCAAATTTGGCTCCAATCAATTAATTAAAGCCTTAACAACATCTATTTTCTAAGTGATCCTACTATTCTCTCTTTGGACAAACTGTAACTTGTTCGAGCGCGCTTATACAAGCAATGACGTTTAACGTGATCCCCCGATTTTTAGCAGACGCTTACTTTTCCAACTCGACCTTCGGTTTAAAAGAGTATAAACATTGTGCGAAAAAATCATATTATTTTCCATTAGAAAATTTAATTTATTTCATCTCGCGCAGGAGATATTTAGTCGATGGACTTCTGTTTTAGTCGGCTGGTAAATTGGCATGTACATGCAATAATCTTGTTCATTCCTAATTGAACTTGTATGTTTTATTCAAAAGATAGTTTAAAAAACAACCATCGTTTCCAGATTTTTAACTTCATTCAGTCTTTTTAGCCTACGTAGCAAACGCTTCACGAAGGTTTGGACGTGCGGGAATTGCAGTGATACCCCGCACGTCCAAATTCGTGGAAGGCTTGCTACAACCTAAGGGAAAAGGTCAAAACAATGGTACTTCCAAGGAACCTAATTTAGGGTGTGGGGTATTATGTGCCGCCACCTACCACTTTTTTTTCAAAAAAGCTGAATTTCAGGAGCAAATATCCTGTTCAATAAAATAGATATTGATAAAGTGCTTGTACCAACGCCTTCCTTGTGGTGAGAGGAGTCCATAACACAACAGAAACCAATACCCCTAAATCAGGTTTTGAGACATCGAGCTCTGAAAAAGTGGGAGGGGGTGGGGTAGTGGGGGTCTGTGCCGCCACCCACCATCTCCCCCGACAAAATTGGGTTCCTTAAAAATACCATTGTTTTGACTTCTTCCCTAATCTCTCTTGCAAATACGGCAGCGGATCGAGCCCCAAACAGTGTGCCTCGCAATATCCAGTATTTAAAATTTTATGCTAAACTACCGGCGATTTTTACTCTCCTTCACTACTTAGGCTTTGTCCTATATCTTCTTCCTGGTACTATACTATGATCTAATGCAAACAACGATCCCGTTACTAATATTTGAACTAGGTGAAGAAAAAACAAAACAAAAAAAAACGACCGTCTGTGCTCAGAATGGTTTTTATTATTTCAAACCGGCTGGGCAATTGCACACGGGTTCAAACTAATTGTAAAACATGTATACGGGAACTCAAAATACAAAGAAACTTCGGAGTTGCAATGATGTGACTGTTTTCATGATCTCGTCGAAGCTATTCATGATCAGTACTCAAAAGAGAAACACGGACCGTAGACTTGCGCGTTTGCGACTTATCTTTCTGCTCCCTGCATTTTCCAAAAGCGAATTAAGGGCTTGTAAGTTGACACACTTTTCCTTCTGGGCAGCAGTCGGCAGCGGAAGCTTTACGAAGCTAGAAATCAACCAGTAAGCAATGGAAATAGATTTAGAATTTACTCCGTAATTGATTTGGCATTTTTAATAAAAATTGTAGACAATTTTATTCACTCAATTGAGGCACAAAATCGGTGTTTCAAAATTATAAAATGATTATAACTATAGAAATGTGTATTACAAGTATACTATCGTCATGGCTTTTACAATGGCTGTTAGTACTGTCTCCCTGCCCACCACTCTGCAGCCCAACCCGGCCATACTTTTCAAAGGAAAATGTTGCAGAACGTTCGCCATCGGTGGGAGGAGGTGTGTATATACATATTGCACTTATTTAAAATTTTATTAACCAAAGAAAACTTGAGGGGATTTTTTTGGGATAAAAACGTGCTATTTTACCGATTGTCAAAAGCTTCCGTTTCTGTTTTTGTGCTACGGTTGCCTAGAAACAAGTTAAGTGCACAACTACACTCAATTGGAAGTATACTTAACACTTATTACATATGCCAAGTTTCAAGGCAATTGGTTGCATACATTTGAAGTTAGACAGGGGGGGGGTAAATTTTTTTCTTCATGCGTTCTAGACCACCGGTTAAGGCAAAGGCATTCAACAGTAAACTAGCATTGAGATGCATGATAGCAAACGGTATTTTAAAGCAACTTGATTTGCTCAAAATGGTTCTTTTTTCGTTCTTGTATTGTATATCTGTATGACCAGAAATTAAAGGTTGTTTTATAAGAGTTTTGCTGTTCTATTGTCTAAATGACTTTGTAACTTACTCAAAGTCAAACGCGCTTACTTATTAACAACCTTTTGTACAATTACTGATTACAAAGCAAACTCCCTTTCTCAGTTTCGTATTGAAACTAATTGCCTTAAAAATTTGGAAAGGAAAACATTTTCTCTTAGGGAGGACCATTTGATCTGTGGGGGAAGGGAGGGAGGGGGAGCGGAAGAATGATTTCTCTGCAATTTTTTTTTCAGTCAAGCTTCAGAAAAAATCATTTTTTTCCATTTCCCATTTCTATACATTTTCTTTATAGTATTTCGGCGTGCAAATCTTTTTTTTTCTGTCTGGGGTGACCAAGGCCCTTTCACTCCCCCTTTCTTGTTAGTCGGTCTCAAGAACTAAACTTTGAGAACTTCGATTTCGTAAATGTAAAACATGTGATTCAAAATTTTTATCTGCGAACTTTATAGTTAAGAAGCCCACTGAAAAGCAATTTTTTTTATTTACACGCTGTATGAATTAATTGCAGTAGGTTGTTATCATAAATAAATGTCTTCCATCTTTTCTTAGCCTCTTCATGTTCTCAAATTTTGGCGATTTTCAACCTCATGTTCTTATTAAAAAATGGTTCTTATACGTGTAGTGAAGAACATACTACCTCTACTTTGATCTGATGTTGTCGAGATATCTTATATATCTAGTTAGCGTTTTATAAATGGTAAACATACTGACGACATTGTCATAATGGTTACACTACCATGAAATTTTTCTGCAGACGTACGGTAAATATCGAGCGCACATCAAAAGGAGCAAGATTAAATTAATACAATACACTGCTGCCAACTGGCAGAAAACTTTCGAGGTCCTCAGGAAAGGCTGTATTATATATTTTAGCTTCGTGGGTTAGTCTGCTTAGATGCTTTTTATATACGAAGCTAAAGCTACACTAGCTGGCTGGATGCTTTTTAAATGGAAGGAATTTAGGCTTTTATTTTCTGCTTAGTTGGCTCTTGGCATCGTGACATGACTGAACATTTTAATTTAAACGTGTTGCCGCTGCGGCCGGGAATATTTTATGGCCGTTCGAAATGACTGCTTCACCGAGACTGTACTGACAGTATACCTTTTATATAAACGGCTGGCGATTCTTTCAAAAAAGATGCTATCAGTTTAGAGATAACATATAACTTAATTATATTTTGAAACCGTAACATCTTTAAAGAGAGCTTTTGAGGAGGCACAAGGCTTTAGTTACCTATTTTAGAAAAAAGAGTGGCGCAAACGATTTAGACCGCGGATCTTCACGAAGTGTTTGAAAGGGCGGTCAGTGAATGTCCCTGCTTCTTTTGATAACAACAATTAGTACTGTTCTTAGCGTAATAATGCGTCTTCATAATTATGCATTTACCCAAGTTACTGCTTTACACGCTTTTTTTATAAGAACAACTTTATAAGAAAACAACGAGACTCATATTGGCCGAAAATTAAGAACAATTTAAGAACAAACTCAGGCTGAGTTGCTGAAAAAAGTGAGACTGTTTCAAATTGAAACTTTACCAAACCTTACGTCGCAACGCAGTAAAAACACCGACAGAAGCGCACCGTTTCTCATTTATTATTGTCCATCATTGTCCCAAATGATACATGTATTCATGCCACTTTAAAGGTTCCTCGTCCGATCACGACACTAGTTTCAGCAGTTGCACATGTATACCTTTTTGTTTTGATTTCTCCTCACTTATAGAAATAAGAACAATTTAAGAACAATATGAGGCTAATATCGCCGAAAAATTAAGAACAATGAACCTCGGCAAAAGTTTACTGGTTCTTATAAAAAAAAGCGCGTAGTTCTTTTATGAATAACTAACTCAAGTTATGCCTTACATGAAAAATAAGTAACAAAGATTAAACACCTTTAGGAATTCTTGCATTTAATTCGAAGCAAAAACCACCTTTTTTTAACATTAGACTCTCTCAAACAGAACAAATGAACAAACGTTAACGTCGATGAAAAGTTGCATGTATTCATGCATTATTGATGTAGTTTTACTGGTGTTATGATAGTGGAACAGCAAGTAAGATCAGTAGAGAAAAGGCGCGCAAAAAGCTTACTTAATTCATCTTTTTTCGATCACATTAACGCTTTTATTATCTCCTTTGTGGTTCAGTACTAGTACTGAATAAGGTATTATCAGTTTATTGTTTTCATCCTTCACTGCGGAAGCTGAATTTGCATACGAAACAAATAGTTGACACTTCAACACTAATTGGTTTGGTTGCCGGACGCGGCCTTGCGAATGAGCGCCAAAATTTTACGACGAGTTCAGTCTTATACAAACTGTTTGTATCAAGAGACTCGAATATTTAACCCTGAATTTGGTGCTCGATTAAACCAATTATTTTTAGGTTTATGTATTAAGCTTTAAAAATTGTACTCAAAATTCAGTAAATGAAAAAGTGGGAATTTCCTTCGAATGTTTGAGCGCGCGAACTCGCTTGTTTCACCTATAACAAAAAAAAAACAAAACAAAAAAAACTTGCCGACATCATATACACCTGGCAGGGGTTTAGACGTGATCTACTTTCAAATTTCACAAAACCGTTGGAGACTCAAAAAGGTTTGTGCTAATACTCAAAACAGGATCAAAAGATTTCGCTTCAGAATCTCGAACAAAATGGTTAACATAAGGAACTATTGCACACCATTCTTTGTATTCGATTCAAACTTTGATATTTGTTCTTTTGTCTCAGAGTTCGACTTTATTTTCATTAGCCTATACTCTTTTTTTGTAAGAACGTCGAAATTTTCGACTGAGGTTGAAAGTTCTTAGATATTTTCGGGATATCAGCCTCAAATGTTCTTAAACATGTTCTTAAAGTATCTTAAATGATTTAATTTTAGGCCAAATAAATAATACATGTACCGTATGTGGTATATTGGTATAGTATATAGTAGCAGTGGCTGGTACTAACTTTCTTGCCAGCTATAGTCAGGCGATCTCACGATAAACCTTTAAGTTAGAACTGCGATTTTGTAAATGACTAAAAAGAAGTGATGTAAATTTATAATCAAGAAGCCCACCGAAAAGCATTTTCTTTAACAACACGCCGTATGAATAATTTGCAATAGGTTGTCATCATAAATAAATGCCTTCCACCTTTTCTTAGCCTCAGCATGTTCTTAAATTTTTGGTGATTTTCAGCCTCATGTTCTTATAAAAAATGGTTCTTAATAAAAAGAGTGTATTATTCTCTTATTGTTGTGTCGCATTCGAATAGTTTTAGAACTGTATTAGCGTGTAGTGAAGAACGTATTACCTCTTTTTTGACCTGATGATGTTGTCGAGATATCTTATATATCTAGTTAGCGTTTTATAAATGGTAAAAATACTGACGACATTGTCATAATGGTTACACTACCATGAAATTTTTCTGCAGACGTACGGTAAATATCGAGCGCACATCAAAAGGAGCAAGATTAAATTAATACAATACACTGCTGCCAACTGGCTTGAAAGAAAACTTTCGAGGTCCTCAGGAAAGGCTATTATGTAGATGCTTTTTATATACGAAGCAAAAGCTACACTAGCTGGCTGGATGCCTTTGAAATAGAAGGAATTTAGGCTTTTATTTTCTGCTTAGTTGGTTCTTGTCATCGTGACATGAAACATTTTTAACGTGTTGCCGCTGCAGCCGGGCAAAATTTTATGCCCGTTCGAAATGTGCTTCACCGAGACTGTACAGTATACCTTTTATATAAACGGATGGCGATTCTTTGAAAAACGATACTATCAATTTAATAAAAGATAAAATATAATTGAACAAGATTTTGAAACCGTAACATCTAAAGGAAGCTTTTGAGAAGGCACAATTCACCTTTTTCAGCGAAAAGAGTGGCGCAAAAGATTTAGAAATGTGGCTCCACGGATTTTTAGGCATAAAATGTTGGAAAAGGCGGTCAGTGAACATCTCTGCTCTTAAATTGATAACAAATTGTTATCGTTATAATATACGTCTTTATGCATTTACCCAGATTACTGTTTTAGTTCTTCTATGAATAACTAACTCAAAATTAATGCCTTTCATGAAAAGTGAATAACAAAGATCAAACCACCTTTGGGAATTCTTGTACTTAGACAACTTGTTTGACCTTCGACTCTCAAATATGAACAAACGATGAAAAGTTGCAATTATTGATGCATATTTTATGTTGTGTTACTGGCGTTTATATGGTGGAGCTGTGAACAAGATCAGTAGATATGAAATTTGGGCGCGCAAAAAGCTTACATTAAGCATCCATGCGCAATTTGGCGGAATAAAAAGGCACGCAAAAGCTTATATTAAGCACCCATGCGCATCTTGGCGAAATAAAAAGGCGCGCTTTAGGTTCCAATCCAACTTTGAACACTATAATTCTCACAAAATTTTACGAAACACCACCAAACTTTTTGACTTTCCCTAAATCTTGTTTGGTAGTAAATTGGTATTAGTGAGAATAGTTTTTAGTTTAATTTTATTGTAGGTCTTAAATTTTTAGCTAATGTTATGTAAATCACGTTTAGTTTGTATAATCAAAAGATCTGATAGTTTCTAAGGTTAGTATGCGTGAGCTCATGAAAATCACGTTTCGTCCAGTCCCTCGAAAGGCGACGGAAGTTATGTTAAATAAAATTTTCTGATTCGTGCGATCGCACTAAAAGTATTTTGCTTTGAATTGTGTCTGCACTAGGTTTGAAAATGCACCCCATTTCTGACTGGGAGGATGAGGAAGGGGCCATTGGAATCTTTTTGTTTAATTTGTGCTCTTCCATTGAGCAGAAAAAGGTTTTAGCCTGAAAATGAGTTACAATGATTACATTCTAAATGTCAGCAAAATGAAGGAAAGATCTGTTTTCCTTTTTTACGAAATAGAGCGGCAACAAAATTGTTTGACATCGTGGTAAAAAATATCCAGTATTTATATAAGAACGCTGAAATAAGTTGTGGGCCACAGTCATTCGTTACACACACCAGCTAAATGCAGGGCCGCAGCACTGAATCAAATATTGGGAGGAAAGAGGGGAGGAAGGGGGGGGGGGTCATTACAAAAACGTAAGAAACCTTGGGGGAGGGCAACTACACACTCTTTCATTCTTTTATGTTTTGACTGCATAAAAAATAGTTTTTGTCCTGTTTCAAAATTACCTAAGCTTAACTCGTTCATCAGCTTTATGGTTTCTACACCTTATGTATAGTTTCAGAGCAGCGCCTAAACTCGGATAAAGTTACCTCTAGTAACAAAAACAAGCAATTTGGGCTTTATAAAAATCTCAATGGAAGATCAATAAGTGATTTGTTGCTTTAAAGCCAGCCCAAAAAAATTGCAGTGGCTTGTTTGTATCAGTTTGACTGCTCAAGATGATGTGGGGTGTATGCCCCTGAAATTACGTACCAAAAGTGTTAACCAATTAAACATATTTATTGTTTTTAAATTTGGAAAGCATTTACCATTGTCTATTTTATAATACAATTTTACGGTTAACTATCTCGGAACAAAGTGTACACCATGGAAGAAATTAAGTGTTGGCTGAAATCCAGCTGAACGCCACTGCTTGCTTTAGACAGCAAAGCTCAACGAGCGGCTCGAAACAACGCACAAAAATCGTTTTATGTTTAACTTTTTTGACTTTCTTACAATAAAGCATACAAAGAATCTTGACATAGAAAATCAGTAAGCAACTTCAACTTGCACAGTAGATATTATTTATTCGACGGGCTTCTGTTTTAGTACGTCCTGGTCTTACTATCAACAATTGGCGACAATCTGATTCATTCCTAATTGAATTTCAATATAATGTTCGAAAATAATTCACCGCAGGGGTTCAAAACTCAAGGGCATCGAGAACATCACAACCGATCATATATTACAGATTCTTATAATGGTCAGTCTCTTGTATGAATGCGACAGTTGGTCAAGCCCTAAGTCCCAGAGTGCCTCACACTACCCAGTATCATTATTTTTATGCTAGAGCCACGATTTTTACTCCCCTTCACTACTTATGCTTTATCCTTCTACCTTCTTCCTGGTACGTATAAATATCTAAAGCAAACGTCGACCCTAGCTGTTACATTATTTGAGCTAGTAAAAAAAACCACGACCGTCTGCGTTCGGAATGACATTTATTGTATCAAACTGTTCCTTTTCACACGTGATCAAATTCATAATTACTTACGGGAACTCATAATACAAAAATACATCAAAGTTAAAATGATGTCACTATTTTCATGATCTTGTCGGGGCTACTTAGCACTCAAAAGAGAAACACCGTAGACTTGCGCATTTGAGACTAATCTTGCGGCTTCTTGCATTTTCCAAAGAGGGCTCTAGATCTTGTACTTTGGCATACCTTTCCTGCCGGACAGCAGTCAGCGGCGGATGCCGCACGGAGCTAGCAATCAACCAATAAGCAATGAAACCAGTTTTAGAAATCGTTTTGTAATTGATGTTGCGATCGATAATAGTGCTTCAAAATTGTCAAGTGATTCTAACTATAGTTAATGTTTTTTTATACTTGGTACAAGCATTACTATCATCATTTCTTCTACAGTGGCTGTTAGTAGTAGCCACCTACCCATCACTCTTGGGGAGGGGGAAGTAGATGGAGAAGGGGGGGGGGGGGCTCCACTTTGCATTGAGCGGGGATAACTGACGTATATTTTTAAGGGGTCATAATCAGGGACTTAGTATCTTTAAGAGAGTCTAAAAAGTTTTGATCTCCAATCTTAAAAAGGGGTTTTTTTTATGTTAACACATCGCGAGCTTGATAAAAGTTTTATATGTAATACGTGGGAATTGTCAGTTACGGAAGCCACAACTTACCGGGTTCAGACAACGTGTTTTCGATTTGATTGAGCATCGTCCCTTCCTCAAAGTCTTGACACAGCACTCGAGCATACTGCATGAATCGCACTGCCGGGGATCCTGCAGTACAAGGAGAATTATATCAATTAAGTCAAAGACTCCAAAAGAAAACAGTCTGTCCTATTCATCAATCCATGCATGGTTCAACATTACCACTAATGAACTTACAAAGACTTTTTACAGCATTGAAATAGTATTTGAAAATGACTTGATTTGTTCATATTCTTGTTTTTTTTAGCTGTATAACTAAAAACCTAAGGATATTTTTTTCTGAGAACTAGTTTTGTTGTTCTCATGCTAGGCATTGTTCTAACGCGCTTTTACACAAGCAACAATCTTTTGTACGTTTCCCCAATTACAAAGCAAACTCTCTTTTTCACAGTTCCATTCTAGGTAAATTAAGCACCACGTATTTTTTTCTCCGCGAACGGCAGGGATGTCATATGACATATTTTCCCCCTGCGCTTGCCGTGAAAAGTTACAAAACACAAGCTGCGTCAGACTAGAAACTAGTCTCTAGGCTCGCGCTCTTTTACATGACCAAGAACGTACAGGAATGGACGGCAAACGACAGACGGCAAGCTGACGTTGTGCCGATAATTTCCGTTTGTGCGGTCTCTAAAGAAATTGGAGTACACACGTTGCAAAGGAAAATCAATTTTTCTATTTCCTCTTCTTTGCCAAAGACAAAGTAAAATATTTTCTCTTATAAAGAAAACTTAAGTCTTACAGTGTGACAGGTGCGATCGCCAGCTTCATTCAAAGGTACGCACGCGTAGTTCACCAGAGGCAGTGCAGCAGTACAGCACCTCCCCTCCCCACACGGTGGATCACACACAGGTTCCTGGAATTAAGTAAGGAAACAAGATTAGAAATATTAATAAAAATCGCTCTCTACAAAATGTTGCAATGATATGAAACTAAGATTATCAGTAATATTAGCTGGCTGATAAAAACATTTTCGAAGACTTGTTGCTTTCATCTTCAAAATGTTAATACGCTTGTCTGATGTGATTGTCGATGTTGTCATTTCACAAGTTTGGCGGACCTAGTTTTAATAAAAGAGCAAAGGAGAAGAAAGCGAACTCTTACCGTTGGTTCGTCTCGTTTGCCCTCTTCAAACATGGAAGAAAAGTGGTAACGCCTGGCCTCAAGACCAACAGCTACCACAGATACCAGGCCAAAGATGATTACCAACAGCTTAGTCATCTCGACGGGTTGTACGAGCTGCAAACGATTAATAAAAGTTATGTTAAACAGGGAACAACGTAACTGTGATATCCAAAACACCTTAAATTTTAATTCATATAGGTGTTTTCGGAAACATCAGGACGGACAGATGAAGGCTTTTTAGCGAAGCCGAAAATTTGGCGTTTACAGGACCATAACGAGTCCTCATTGTGTTTTGGATATGTATGTATATATGCAATCGTGCAAATGTGTAACCGTAGATCATGTGGGCCCAAGTTCACGCGCTGCCATAACCGGGAGGGCACATTGTATATAAAAAGATGAAATCTCTGCTTTAAAGAACAATTCCTGATTATCTGCCAACCTGACTTGTTATCATGCACTTAATAAACATAATGAACTTGTATATTCATGCCGTCCAAGAAACAAACCGTTACTACGTAACACCTAAATAAAACATCTAAATTTGTTAAAACAAAAATAGAAATAACCGCCATTACACAAACACACAATTGATCAATATGGTTTCTTAGAATTAACGAAACTTGTAGTAATAAAAATGAAATAAAAGATAAATACCATAAACCTACTATAGAAAAATGCACAGAAAATGAAGGTTTTAGTTATTCGGAAATTGACAGTCTAGCGCAATTCGTTTTTCGACCAACTTTTGGCTGCATGCTGCTGTATATGACTCAAAAAAATGCTCTACAAATAACTGAACTTAAAAGGAACTTTCAAAACTATAACACTTAAAAATTGTTTATTAACACTGATTCATTTCACTGATCGAGAGTGATTGGTTATTCCATATACGTTATAATCTGTACATATATCAAGTTACCGTATGTCTCTACTACTCGTGTTTTCAATATTTTTCGAAATTGTTCATAGTACGTGTCTTTGTTTAATTTGCAGACTAGTCTAAAGTCTTGTCAGTCTTTTCAACGCTTAATCTTCTTTGTGTTTCAGTACTGAAATAGGGATTGTAAATTTATTGTTTTATATCTTCCAAAGGCTGAATATGCATACAAAACAAATAGTTCACGCTTGATTGGTTGACGGGCTCGGTCTTACGTGGGCGCCAAAATTTTACGACGGATTTTCTTACATCAAGTGTCTCTCGAATATTATTTGACCCTCCTGCATTTGGTTCTCGATTAAATCAAGTTTATATGGATTTTTATGTTCTGTATTTTGTAAATTTCGATTCATAAAACCGTTGCAACTCAGCCAAATGCGACTTACAGAGTGGCGTATGCTTTTGCATATTTTTGCAAGCCGTTAGTTACACAGAGCAAACTATATCAAAGGAACAGTTTGGATCGAGCAACATTTTACGTTTTGATTTGTTTTTGAAGTAACGGTGTCACGTACAATAAAGGGAAAGAATACCATGAAAAACAGAACAAATTTAAAAGCGTTGTTTTGGAACAACTAAATTTAGTAAACTTGTGTGTTACCACTTCTATGTTAAACTATGATGCGGGAGGCTATGTCGAAAGAAAAATAAATGCTAACTTTTTTACCTTCAAATATATGACTCCTTAGATATAGGTAGCAATGTGTTAACCATACAATTGTTTTAACATTTCATTTCAACGCTTTTTATGACTAAAAAAAGTGCCTCAGAGGACAGATGCAAACTCGATTGCAAAATCGTGAGCCAAAAACGTTTTTCAAAAAACCAAAAAATTTTTAAAACAAAACAGAAAAAAGGCTTTAAAACTATCTAACTTGTTCCTTTTTGGGAAATACTAAACTTTCAAATTGATAGTTAATATTCATTAGACAAAAAAGCGGGAATTTTGAGCGCGCGAACTTTAATATGCTTGCATTTGTTGCTGACCCTTATGAAAAAAAAAACTTCCCGACTTCATAAAAATGTGACTGAGAGTTTAGAACTCTACGTTCAAATTTAACTAATCAATTCATTGGAAACTTAAAATGTTTGTATTTTAATGCTAAAATACCTCAGATCAAAAGATTTTGGTCCCGAATTTCGAAAACAATGGTTAACACATTAACTATCTTGTCACATTCTTGAATTTTTCAATAGGCGGGTTCTTATCGTCTGCGCACCAAACACAGCAAGATTTTTATACAAATGTTCTGCAAGCTTGCTCTAAGTTTTGAAAGAAAACTTTCAAAAACCTCGGAAAAGGCCAATGTATTTTGGGTCACGAGGAATAGCCTACTCAGAAGTCTTTACGAAGCAAAATTTACACTGGTTGGATGCTTTTGAAATAGAAACAATTACGGCTTTTACCCTCCGCTTAGTTTCATAAACAGAAGTTGAACCTGAATAATCTTTAGATAAACGTGGTTCACACTCAGTTGTGCTTCATGTCATGAAACATATCAAACGTGTTGGGCATGCCGCAGCGGGCAAAAATTTTGTGTCGAAATGTGCCCGTTCTAAGCGCGCGTCACAGAGAGTACTGTTCATCTTTAGTTTAGGACTCGGTTGGTGATTATGAAATAAAAAAATTGCTACCAATCTGCAGATAACATGCGTTTAACAAAACCTGGACACAATAATTTTTCAGGAAAGCTTTTGAGAAGGCACATAGCTATTTACTTACCTTTTTTCAGCGAAACAAGTTGCGCAAAAGATTTAGAAATTTGTCTTCACGGGATCTTCACCAAGTGTGGGAAAGGGCGGGAAACGTCTCGGCTTTTATAGACGACGGACATAAAAACAATTGGTACCCTGCTTGGCATAACAATACCTTTTTATAATACCACATTACTCTAAAACCAATTATTTGTTTTGCGCGCCGATATTTTAGCTCATGTTATTGAAGAGGCTTTTTCTATTTTAATTTTCATTATTCGTGATCAAAGTTAATTCAAGCGCTTATTTTCCTTTTTTTTGCAAACCTTTGTTTTTCATTTTGCGGTTACTTTAGTTGCTTTCTGAATAACTAACTCAAAATACGCCTTTTAGTAAAGATCAAACCACATTAAGGAGTTCTTGCATGTAATACTAGAAGTACACCGCTTAGTCTCTCTCAAATATAACAAATGAACAAACGGCGAAAAATACAAGTATTAATGCATATTTCATGTAGTTTTACTACATGGTGTTATGACAGTGGGTAAAAAGGCGCGCGAAAAAAGTTTACATTAGGCACTCATGCGCAACTTGACAGAAAAGGCGCGCGAAAAAGATTTTAATGTTCGCATGAGCACACTTTTTGATTTGACTCTCTGATAAAATAAAAAAAATATATAAAAAATTAGGATCGTATAGATTTTATCGTAAAAGAACATTGCTCTGATTAGGCTGAATTGACACTGATTCGTGATTGGAAACCTCGGCATTATGCAAATAATCTATAAGGAACCTCGAAAGCCCCGCTTAAAAGAAGGGTTACTGGAGATGCTTAATAAACTGAAAAGTTTTAGTCTGTTTTTTTTTTTAAACAACTTTCGACATCCTTCAAATCATTCAGTTGAACATATCCAGATTTCCGCCATTTTCAAATGCATTTTGCACCAAATTTATCGTTTAAGCAAGATACGTACATTTTCGTACATTTTAACATTATATTAAATAAATGATTGTTGATGACTCAAAAGCAAACTGAAGTAAAAACAAACAACAGCTTATTATGTCTTGCATGCATGCTAAACGTTAGAGCCCCGACCTAAATCCCTGTGTTGTTCTTAGTCTGACATGTTCCATTCAACTTAGCCGAAAGAATAAAGAATAAAACTATACATGGATAAACCGCGTCAAAAACTCTGGCTCATTTTCAATTTGAGTATATGTTGGCACTTTGGAAACCGGGTAAAAAGCACTGGCCCGTGATAAATATAATGTGATTTTTGTACACTGAAAGATTGATCTAGAACAAGGGACTGAGCCATGTAGTCCATAGCTCTCTCGCAGCAAAGAAAATATTCACCGAAATCACTCTTTGACGGTTGATAGTAAGACGTCATTCAAACATGCAGTACAACATTATTCGGTTGATTTGTCAAATCATTTTCGTTTGCAAGAGAACTATAGATATCGACTCATCATATCAGTATGGAGGGTTGCATGCAATCATCTACTGATGTTTTGATTTTCTTTGAGATGAAGACACTATACTTTTCTTCTGTTTGTTTATCATATTATTGTCATCGCTATTTTACGACTAGTTTTTTTTTTGTCTTCTTTTATCATTTTTAATCAGCTTTATGACTAATTAACTCGAAACAAAACTTTCATGAAAGTCAAACAATATCATTAAACCAGCTCTTGAAATTCCTTCACGTACATTTTGAAGTGAAAACTTGTTTAGATCATAAACAAATGAACAAACGGTAAAAACTGCAAGTATTGGTGCATGTTGTACTGACGTAGTATTACTTAAGCCAGAGTTTGGATCTTCGAAAAGGTCTTTTGAGACGAAACTGGCTCTCGAAAAGACTTGAAATTACCCTAGGAACTCATGCGGAACTCGTACAAAAAAGGCGCGCAAAAATACTATCAGGTAATCGAGTGTTTTTAACCCGTTCACCTCTTAGAGTGGTCAGTGATCAGTTTGTAAATTCTCATAACTTATCTCCTTGTTATTTCTATGAGAAGTTTGGGAGATTTTTAGTTTTCGTCTTCCTGAATTTTGTTGGGAGAACAGTCAGTTCATATTCCCGACACTACTCGTCTTTCTAAGTACTACAAAGCCGATTCTATAGAGTCGATGCGTGCTCTTTTTGGAAATTTAAGTCAAGGACAAATATCTCACATGAAGTATTATCGTTCTGGCAAAGTTCATGATGTTACATAATTGAAGGTCACTATTATTGCACCGTAGTCAAGTTATGCAAATGAAGCATACAAATATATTTGACTTCCAGCCTAGTTTGTTTTAATTACTTTTCGTCTTTTTGTTTCAAAACTACAACTTTCTTGGCGGACTCTGCCAGTTTTATATCTGACAGCTAATTCAGGCTCTTATCAAGTTTGCAGTCGCAAAATAATACTCGAACTGATTTTGAAAGATGAACTATTGAAAAGATCGAATAAAATAGCTGGGCATGGTGCATTTTTGCTGGCCTTTTTTGTTTTCAAGTTGCGCATGAGTGTCTAATGTAAGCTTTACGCACGCCTTTCATTGTAAAGTTGCGCATGAGTGCCTAATGTAAGCTTTTCGCGCGCCTTTTATTGTCAAGTTGCGCATGGGTGCCTAAAGTAAGCTTTTCGCGCGCTTTTTTCAACTCTACTGATCTTATTCGCTGCTCCACTGATCAGTAAAACTACTCTAAAATATGCTTGAAAACTTGCAATTTTTCACCGTTTGTTCATGTTTCTTTTTATTAGAATATACTTAAGGTCAAAATTAGTTTGTACTTCGAATAGTAAATGGAAGAACTCCCAAATATGGTTTGAGCTTTGTTATTCATTTTTCCTTTAAGTCAATTTTGTTTTAAATTAGTTATTCATAAAGCAACTAAAGCAGCGTCAAAAAGAAAAAAATATGGCAAAAAAGATGTTAAGAAAACTATTTTTGAATAAAAAAAAAATAGGAAAACTTATCTCTTCATACAGAATCATGAGATAAGTATTTTCGTGCGATTGCATCCGGCTCTATTTACTGATGAGCGCAAACACCGTGAACAGTGAAAACAAAGAATCGGTTTAGAGTAATTTGGTTTAACGAATTAAAAAGTATTGCTAATCTAAGCACACAGTACCAAATTTTTTTGTGTCGGTCGTCTATAAAGCAGAGACAATGACCGCCCTTTTCGACAATGGGTCCAGGGAGACACATTTCTAAATCTTTTTAAGCTGTATGTTATCTCTAAATTAATAACTCAATATGATATTTTTTAGAAGAGTCGTTAATCGATCCAAAAGATGAACTGTACAGCCTCATCGATGCGCATATTTTGATGCAAAATTTTTCCCGCTGCCACAACAATACTTTTAAAAAAAAAATTGTTCCATGTCATGATGCCAAACCCACAATTGAGTGATTATTATCTAGCAATCAATCAAGCTCAGCTTTTATTTGTGAAACTACGATGATGGTAAAAGACTGTTTCCGTATCGGCAAAGGCGTTCAACCTGTGTAACTTTTGATTGGTAAAAAATCCTCTGACAAGCGGCTAATTGTCGAGAGCTAAACTATACTAGTCAGGTTTTTGCCAGGACTTCGAAGGTACATCGAGAAAGCTGGCTGTATTGTACACAAACTTTGCTGTATTTGGCGCGCACTCGATATGTACCCGCCTACAGAAAATATTTTATGGTACTGTATAAAGCCTAGGACAATACCGTTAGTATGTTAACCGTTGTTTTCAAAACTTTTGATCCTGTTTGCAAATTTGGGGTGTTCTAGCATAATTACAACTATTTATAACATACTTTTTTAAGTTTTCAATGAACCGTTTTGTTAAATTTGAACGTAGAGAACGTCCAGCCCTCTGATACGTTTTTATTAATTTTTATCTTTGTAAGGGTGCATCAAGCGAGTATATGTTCGCGTAAACATTCGGAGGAAATTCCCGCTCTTTCATTTCAGTATTGAATTTTGAGTATCAATCCTGTTTGGGGTGTATGTTCGCCACCAAAGAATTGTTTGTTAAACGTGGAATTCTAAACATTCTGCCACGTTTTTATCATATCGGGAAATTGTTTGAGTTGGGTGCATCGAGCAAGTACAAAAACTCTTTGCGTAAAGAACAATTTCTAGCTTTTATTTTTGTCATTTGTTCAAACCTCCCGCGGGATAGCTCCATATAGAAAACATGTATACTTACCAAATTGAGTTCTTCTAAAACTGTGCCAAAATATTGTTCGTTTTGGTGGTATATGCTTCTTTCACTTGTCCTCCCCTCCCTTCCCCACCCCCCTTACCCCCGCTTTCTTGTACGTGAAATTGTTACATCGAAAACAATTTGAAACGTAAAATGCTTCTGCGGTCCAAACAGTTTCTTCAATAGTTAATTTGCTCTGTGTATTTTAACGGCTTGCAAAAGGATTCGATATACACAACTCTAGATCTGGTAAGTTGTATTCGGCTGGGTTACCACCAGCTTTAAACCAATTCACAAAATACAGGCAACAAATTCATAAAAACTTTATTTTAAAATTGACCATCAGGTTATTAAATAACACCCAAGAGACAGTCTCTCATATATACAAGGAATTTGTACATGAAAACCCCATGTAAAATTCTGGCGCTCATGCAAGGCCAAATATAACATGTATTAACTAGTACTATTTGTTGGCATATGCATATTAAGCTTTTTGAAGAACGGAAACAATAGCTTAATGATCCTATTTCAGTACCTAAACACAAAATGAGTTTATGTTCGGTATTTGTAATTATGCGCCAGGCGCAGTCCCTTTGGCGTATCCGTTGGTATTTAGTCAAGCTCACCTTCAATGACCTTACCAGTTAGTACGCTTCGCCGGGCTTAATTTTCGTTGCTAGTTCTTCACCGATGTAATTAACAAGGCTATATTGAACTGTTTTCCAACATTATACATGTATGTAACAAATAAGCCATTGTCTGTCTCCAATAAACTGGTACGCGTCTACTCCTACACCCTTTGTCTTGTTATGAAAAATATACAATATAAACGCTTTCTGTACGTTGAAGGTGCGCAGAAGAAAATCTATCCTATTTCAGTATCTAAACACAAAGAAAATCTAGTTTGAAATGATCAAAGCCTATAGCGGACGTGTCTGCAAACAAACAGATACTATAAAACAGAGACATAACGTTAACAGTCGTTTGTGAAATAACCGATCACGCTCTGTCAATGGAAATGAGTATAATAAAGAACTCTTTGCACCGTAATAGTTTCAATAACTTTTTTTAGTTATGCGAAACTATGAGATACTGTTACTTGTCACATGGTGAAATTTGAGTTTCCTCCAGAAGAGAATACGATTTAATTTTTCGTTTGCAAAGAAAAAGTAAATGGAAATTTTAACTTTTCACGCAACGCGTATGTTTGCAATGTGAAACTGGAAAAGGAGAGTTTATTTTGTATTCGTGGAAACGTACAATAGGTAATAGCCCATTACCCTCTCCTTCTGATGCACGCACCCCGCCCCCCTCCCCTCCTTAATTCTGTCAGTTTTATATCGGTTGGGATGAAGCTTGGTAGGCAATAATACCAACCTTTCTTAATAATCAATCAATGATTTTGCTAGCTCTTAGTATGCATAATTCTGCATATTTTCAGCTACCTGTGAAAATAGTTGAGAAAAAAGCAAAAATCTAAAAGCCCTCTCAAAAAGAAGGGCCTAATTAAAATCCAATTGGATCTTTTATAAAATTGTAGATAACATGTCTCTGTGTTAGTGTAACACAATTGGTCAATGTTCATTGATAACTCTTATTTTTCAGTTAAACATCAAGGATTGTCTACTTCTCGGGTTTGACATGCCCCATATTGGACAGTTTATTCCAGAAGCACACTGAAAATAAATCACAAACGTCAAAAATGCAGCTTAAGCAAACAAAAGAAATGCACCTCTAAGGCAACAAGATCATTTCTCTAACACTTAAACAGTTTTTCCCCTAATTAACAAAGTTGCTGACTCAGCAAAACAAATGATGTCATGATATTTGTCTATAATAGTCAATAAAGAGGTTTTTACATTTTTATTTCAAACCACTGAATAGCTGCAAAAACACACACACAGAAATTTAAAACTATAAGCCACGAAAAGA